>VSMD01076416.1:0-257831 GCA_008750895.1 Mirza zaza | reverse complement strand
TTTGAGACAGAGTCTCACTTTATTGCCCAGGCTAGAGTGAGTGCCGTGGCGTCAGCCTAGCTCACAGCAACCTCAAACTCCTGGGCTCAAGCAATCCTGCTGCCTCAGCCTCCCAAGTAGCTGGGACTACAGGCATGTGCCACCATGCCCGGCTAATTTTTTCTATATATATTAGTTGGCCAATTAATTTCTTTCTGTTTATAGTAGAGATGGGGTCTCGCTCTTGCTCAGGCTGGTCTCGAACTCCTGAGCTCAAAGGATCCGCCCACCTCGGCCTCCCAGAGAGCTAGGATTACAGGCTTGAGCCACCGCGCCCGGCCTATTCCTTGGTTTTTATTCTTTAGTTTGCTATCCCAAGTGGAATTCTTAATTTCCTTTTCAGATTGTTACTGATGTATAGAAAGTTGATTTGTGTGTGATCTTGCACCCCGAAACTTTGCTAAATTTTGTTAGCTCTAGTAGCTTTCTGGTAGATTCTCTGGGATTTTCCATATATAAGATATCATGCACAAAGAGACAGTCTTCCTTCTTCCTTTTCCATTTGCATACCTTTTATTTTTTTCTTACCTAACTGCTCTGGCTAGAACTTCCAGCACAATGTTGAAAAGCAGTGGTGAAAGCAGGAACCCTTCTTTTGTGCCTAATCTTAAGAATAAAACTCTTAAGTCTTTTACCATTATGTTAGCCACAGGTTTTTCATAAATGCCTTTATCATATTTAGAAAATTCCCTTCTATTCCTGATTTGATCAGTGTTTTTCAAAGGGTGCTGAAATCCTATCAAATGCTTTTTTTTTTTTTTTTTTTGAGACAGAGTCTCACTTTATTGCTCAGGCTAGAGTGAGTGCCGTGGCATCAGCCTAGCTCACAGCAACCTCAAACTCCTGGGCTCAAGCAATCCTGCTGCCTCAGCCTCCCAAGTAGCTGGGACTACAGGCATGTGCCACCATGCCCGGCTCATTTTTTCTATATATATTAGTTGGCCAATTAATTTCTTTCTATTTATAGTAGAGATGGGGTCTCGCTCTTGCTCAGGCTGGTCTCGAACTCCTGAGCTCAAACGATCCTCCCACCTCAGCCTCCCAGAGAGCTAGGATTACAGGCTTGAGCCACCGCGCCGGGCCATTATCAAATGCTTTATTCTGCATCTATCAAGATGACCTATGGCTTTTTTCTTCTATTAATGTGGTATATTCCATTGACTGATTTTATGCTGAACCACCCTTACATTCCTGGAGAAATTTATTAACACCACAGTGGTACACCACTGGTCTTTTTCTTTTCATTAACATCTCCTTGGCATTTAGAACTATCTTCCCTCTATACAGTAACTTAAGAACAGTGTCCAGCTCTTATTTCTGTACCTTGAAGCTTGAAGTACTGAGAACTAGAATGTGATTCTGACTCCATTTATCAACTTCACATAGACTTTGGGTGGAAGAAATCACAACAATCCCAAAACCCCAAAGTTTTAGGCTGAATGTGACCCTGCAAGTTATCAAATTTGTTTTTCTCCCAATATGATTTTCACTTCTAGCATTTGCTTCATATTTTATTGGATATAAAAAAGAATATAAAGTACTATTTGAGGAGCTAAACAGATGAGTGCCCAAGAGCATGTATCAGTTTATACGGCTTACCAACAACATATGAATGTTTATTTCAACAAACTGATCTTTGAATCTGATGGGTGAAAAGGTCTCATTGTAGTTCAATTTTGTGACTCTCTTAGTATGTGAAGTTGTGTATCAGATGCAAATATGTAGTAAAGTGTTACAGGGAAGCAGATAAGATTAGGGCTAATTTTCCCAAGGGACTCAATTAAGCACCCAATATATCAAAGATTTTTATAAGAATAAATAGATACATAGGTGCATTTATAATATTCTCTTAAGAGTTTATTATAAACCAGTTTCATAGGCCACAAGGAAATAAAAGGACTATGTACAGCCTTACAGGAAACAGGCAGGGAGCTGAGGAGGACCAAGATGAGTCTAGGGCCTTGGTGGGCGAATTCCCGGGGGAGGGGGCCCTGTAAGGGAAACCAGACAATCCGGTGAGACTCCTCGAACAACAGCATAACAAACAAACAGGTCTGTGGTAACGTGGCCCTGAGGAATCGAGCCCACGCCTCTGTGGAGCTACTTCCATAACTCTGTGGCCAAGGGTCAAAGAAGGCCTGAAGTAAGAGTAAGAAGTTTAGTCAGTGCCTGATCTGCAACTCGAATCCCCAACCCTGCCCCAGCCTCCCACACCCTGCAGTTAGCAAGTGACTAGAGGGATGTACATGGCATACGTGCTAACTAGGGGCTTCCCTGGGGCTGACTGAGTGTGCTTATAAAACCCATAAACAGAAAACCCAAAACTAGAGACACAAGTCACCAAGTTTGGCCATGGGTTATCTAAGAGGCCACTGTGGCTTGGCAGAAAGAACACTGGAGTGGGAGTCAGGACACTGAGCTCTCTGGGCCCATTTTCTCATCCACATAGGGGCTAAGCTTGGCATTTCTCAAACTGAAGTTAAACATAAATACATAATATCCTCTCTCTTGATTACTAGGTACTATCAAACCAAAGGGCGTAAGACAATCTCATAACTTATGTTAGGGATCGTCAGAATGCATTATTTCATAGTGCTCTGGGGACACTGCCCTAGACAATGAGAAATACCCTGGGTGGAGTTGCTCTAACTGTTCTAAGAGTGGAGGTAAGGCCTATTTTAACAATGTTTGTTCCCCTTTCCCTATTCTTTCTGCTCTAGGGAAGGAAGCTAAAGTCACTGCTACAGACACTTACCTCGCATCCCTGGGGGAGGGGGCCGCATCCCCGGAGGGGGCATGCCCATTGGAGTCCCTCGTCCAGGGGGGATCCCCATTGGGGGACCCATGGGAGGCCTCATACCAGGAGGCGGGCCCATCATGCCTGCAAGAGAAAATCCCCAAGAATACAGCTCAATGTCTGTCTTGAAAAGATAGCAGGAAACATACGAAGCTGACCATTCCACCCTCTCAACCTCTCCTAGAAAACTGGCGCTTGAGCCAAAGAGCTAGAGCTCCCAACGGCTCCTGTCCAACTACTTTCGTGATCGGCCAGGCTGGATCTCAGAGTAATCCTGCTTAATTATACAAACTCATCATCAGTCTCAGTCAAGGTTATGTCTCATCATGAATCCAGCTAAGGCATTTCATATCACTTAGCACTCATCTCCCTATGAACTCCTCACCTGGAGGGGGCGCTCCTCGGCCCATAGGTGGGGGAGGACCCGCACGGCCAGGTGGGTACTGGGTCGGGGCCCCTGCAATACTGGCGGTGGCAGCAGCTGCAGCGGCCGCCACAGTACCTCTGCCTTGTGGGGTCATCACCTAAGAGGACACAGGAACAAAGTGTTAGGCAGAATAGTACGGTGCAATGCGGCTTTCCACTGTCCTCCCCGATGTGGGGAAGGAGAGCAGGAAATAGCAGACACTAAATCCCTTAAAGCTATATATAACTCACATTAGACTTCCTATTCACAACAACTTTCTGGAAAGATAAGCTTGAATGCCCAACTCCCATCTTCTAGGCCTGAGTTTAAGGGTGAGTTAAGGATGCCCAACCCAACTTAGAGAATACACTTTCAAATGACTAATGATAGGTTGTAACAGAATATATTTCAAATGTTATCATAGAAACATTTTACTCAAACACAATTGACCAAAATACCCTCTGTGTATCTCTCAATGTAATTTACGATGGCCAAGTTTTCCTTTTCACTTCTGAGGCCACATATAATGCAGAGTGAAACACCAATAGTCTTGACAATCATAGGTTGGTCATTCTGGACTCTTTCCAAACTATGGACCCTCCTCTCCTTTATCCTTTATTTTAGCCACCAAAACCTGGCGCCCTTTCCCCAACCCCTCACCTGTTGAGATGGCCCACCAACCCCACGGACTGGCCCGGCAAGTCCTGCAGGAGCCTGGGGCATGGGAACCCCAGCTGGGATTCCTCTGCCAGCAGCCCTGCCGATCCCTGGGCCCCCAGCAGCTCCAGCAAGTGGCACTCGGGCAATACCAGTCTGAAAAATAAATTTATATGGCATAAAATCAACTTACAAATACTGCTTGTCCATATGTGCTGACACCATTCTTCTTCCATCTAAGATTACGTGTCTAGCTGTTACCCCTGAAGCAGGCTAGACAAACTTAAAAGAGTGTCCAGAGAACTATGCCATGCCTCACCCATCTATATGCATTCCTTTGAAAACTGAACCAAGGGCAAAGGGCCACGGTTCCATCTAAGGGACATAAGATCTATTCCCAGCTGATTCTCACCTGCTAGGTTGAGTGTGGACAAATAATCCCACAATGCTAGGACTGTTTCCTCATCTGCAAATGATGGGATTATAGTAAAACTGGATGTGGTCATGAAGGTTTACAATGGGCTACATCAGAGTAGACAACTCTACTGGAAGTAGGTACCAAGAGTTACGAATACATACATATGCTTTGAACCAAGAAATATGCTAATATCCCTTGTAGACATTTGTAATTGGAAAAAGCTGCGTGTAAGAATCCAAAACAAGGAAATGACTAGGATAAACTACTTGGTACTCACTTCAAAGGATATCTTTAAGTCATTAACATGACTTAAGAGTCTCTAAAGACTCTCTAAATGTAGCCTGGTGTTTACAGAACCAAGATAGTTTGGGATCAAATGTGAGTTTCACCACTTACTAGCTGTGATACCTTGGACAAGATACTAAACCCCAGTTTGTTTTATCTATAAAGTGAAAATAATTTATCTCACAAGACCATTACAAGAACTTAACAAAATATTGAAGTGCTCAGTGCACAAGAGGTGCTCAATGAATGTTATTCTAAAACGCTACAAAACAAAATATATACATATTCTATTGTTTGGAGTTAAATGACTTTTAAAAGTCCACCTAGACTTTGTCTTCACATTAAAAACTGACCTAGATAATCTCAGGTTCCCCCACTGACTCACTATGTACATCAACTGAGGAACAGGCAAGGCTTTAAAGCAGAAATAACCCAATTCTAGTCCCCTCTCTCCACCTCTTTCTTGCAGGGTAACCTCTTTAAGATTCCCTTTATTATCTGTAAAAAGCGGGCAAAACCCAGAGAACCTGACACAGAGTCTGGCCCATGGTACGCCTCCCTTCCACACGGCTTCCTGCTCTGACTTACATCTTTAGGAGGAGGTCCCTCTACTGTCATAGAGACCAGGTTCTCCCCTCTTAACAGCACCAGACCGAGGACTCGTTTCTCTTCCCTTTCTGCTTGTTTGGAGTTCTTTGGCCTAAAGACAAGTTGAGGATAATAAACAAAAAGGCAAGTGTTAGAGGATGGGTAAAGTTCAGGCTCACCCGCCTAGAGGCCTCCAAGATTTGCTTATACTACATCTCCTGACAAATGGTACACAGACTTTCCCCTGAGACAGCCCTTCTGGATAGGCTGAACACGTAACCAGTAACCACATAGGTGGCTGACAGCCAGTTCCCTACCACTCCAAGAGGATGCGCTGACGAAGAGATAGGACAGGGTCAAGAAAGCCTAGCCCTGGCCAAATGCTATTCCACAGCAACTGCGAAGGCCTTTCCCTTGGTCAAGTTTTTTTTTACTATCAGCCTGTTCCCTCCCTTCAAGAGGCAGCCTAAGGATTCCTCAAGTCAACCGAATCCCACCCACCCTACTAACGTGCAGTGTCGTTCTAGTACCAATTCAGCCTTACAGGCCTATGATTCTGTCCCTAACCTCATATCAGAAATAGGAGAAGCCATAAAGGAAAAGAGAAATTTCATACACAGAGAAATTGAAATTTCACACCTGTTCCTCAAAGCACAAAAACAGAAATCCCCAAACAGCAATAATCAGAAAGAGATGAACAAAATATAAATGTAAACTAGGAAAAGTAACAGGATAGGGGAAGGGGGGAGAAAGGCAAAGCTAAGATCCTAAAATAAGGAAAAGACAAAATATCTTGATTTGAAAAAATAACTCAAAGATTTCACTTTGATACTTTATATTAAATTAACTGGTTTTCCGTGGATGGACATAATTTCCTTTTTTGGCTCTTTTTTTATTAATAATAAGTATGTAGTGCCCTTTCTTAATTTTAAAAAACCTTTCTCATAGATTTTTTAAAAGTTTTTTCTCATAGACTTTTATGTGTTTTGAAAAATATTTTCCAATAAACAGTTTTTATTATCAGAATAAAATCAGTTTCATTTAAAAAACAATAAGGAACTATCTGGAATAGTTCCACACTGATCTGTTGGCACCTCTCTAATACGTACCTGGCACTCAGGCATCCCTACCAGATTTTTTATCCTGTACTTCTTGATCTTAGGCCACAAAAGAAAATGGCCCTGATTATAACCAAAGGAAACTCACAGACATTGACAACATAATATGGACACTGCATATGACACAAGAGCTGGATGACCACATAGGTCATGTAACTTCTTTGGGCCTCAAGTAGAGTAGCCGTGAATGTTAAACAGGATGGAAAGCTAGACCACATCTTTCAATGGGCCAAGAGCTTAAGATCTGTGAGACTTAAGACAGGCAGTTAACTAATAACTTATGGGAATTATAGCAAAGTAGAAAATATCTCCAATTGTTTGTATAAATGCCAATAAAAATTACTGGCCCCAAACCCATAAGGGGAGCTGAGCACTTACCCTGAAGAGGGTCAGAGGCTTCTTAAAGCAGTTTCCGACCAGGCTGCATTGGGAGAGCCCTTTAGGCTACAGCTTTACAAATAGGCAATGAGGCCAGAAAATCAAGCTCTCCCCCCTCACACACCTGTGGGGAGAACATGAGAGCCCTTTACCCCAGTACCCAGGGGCATGCAAAGCCAGAGAAACAAAAAGCCTAGCAGCCCTCCTCACAACTTGGACCTTGCTAGAACTAGAGAGCAAGGCTTGCTGGACTACGGAAGGAGATTTCTTAGTGTTCTATGTCCCCATTTAAGTCAGCCCTTTAAAACCAGAGAACAAACAGAGAGGAACCAACTAGCTACATCACCATCTGTCACTTGGCCCACCCACCCAATCCACTTCCCTCCTCCAGTCTCCCCTCCCCATGGCCCCCTCCTCACTTGATCTTTCTGAACTCATCACAGTCACAAAGGATCAAATTCATATGCTTGTCGAAAGCCTTGAAGGTGCCAATGAAGATGCGGCCGTCTTGCAGGATGCACCTCATCCTGTAGTCAATATGCTGCAGCATCTTGCTGCTCTTGCCCACAGTCTGCAAGGAGAAACCAGCAGAGATGAGACTTGCTCTTCTGGACACACAGCCCTCTGGCCCTCCCCCACAACTTCCACCACAGCCTTCCAAGCATCTGTCTTTCTCAGTAGATTCTCAGTCTTCCACCCACAGCCCTCTCCTGGGAATTCTCTCCTGTCATGCACGCTGTTTTCAGCCCTGACCTCTACCCGGTAATATGCTCTTCTCCCTTCCCTTAACATCGGTCTCTCTCATATTACAATTGCCTTTATGTAGTGTCAGTTTCAGGGATTAGAGTGTGGGGTGTCCCCAAACTAATCACATCCATCCATACTAGAGATCAGCCATTGTGCAGATTATACAGGTATGACTCAAGTGCTGCGGAACACCCAAATCCCATTAAAAAGATTGAGTAAGGGGGGGGGCGCCGCCGCAGAGGCTCACGCCTGTAATCCTAGCACTCTGGGAGGCTGAGGCAGGAGGATCGCTCAAGATCAGGAGTTCAAAACCAGCCTGAGCAAGAGCAAGACCCCGTCTCTACTAAAAATAGAAAGAAATTAATTGGTCAACTAAAAATATATAGAAAAAATTAGCCGGGCATGGTGGTGCATGCCTGTAGTCCCAGCTACTCGGGAGACTGAGGCAGAAGGATCACTTGAGCCCAGGAGTTTGAGTTTGCTGTGAGCTAGGCTGACACCACAGCACTCTAAACCAGGCAACAGAGTAAGACTGTCTCAAAAAAAAAAGACTGAGTAAAGAGCTGGAATGGGGTTGGCACTAAAAATCTAATCAATGAGAAGCCTATTATCAGAAAGGATATCACCTTCAGGGTAAAGAAGGGAATCCCCAAATGGAGAATTTGTTAGAATGCCTCCAAGACTATCTTTGGCAGAGAGAAACTTTTCTGGTGGCCAGGAAGCTAATCAGTTTGGACACATGATGGTCTTTAAGAACATATAACTTGGCCAGGCGCAGTGGCTCACGCCTGTAATCCTAATGCTCTGGGAGGCTGAGGCGGTGGATAGTTTAAGCTCAGGAGTTCGAGACCAGCCTGAGCAAGAGTGAGACCCCATCTCTACTAAAAATAGAAAGACATTACTTGGACAGCTAAAAATATATAGAAAAAATTAGCCAGGCATGGTGGCACATGCCAGTGGTCCCAGCTACTTGGGAGGCTGAGGCAGGATTGCTTGAGCTCAGGAGTCTGAGGTTGCTGTGAGCTAGGCTGACACCACGGCACTCTAGCCCAGGAAACAGAGTGGGACTGTCTCAAAAAAAACACATAACTTGGTACACTTAATTCTTAATTAACCCAACATTTCTGCATTTATAGCCTGGCTTCCAATATAGCTTTGCTAAAATAAACGGAGCAGCTATATAGGTTATCACTATGTGAACCGTCACATAGCTATATAGATATATCACTATGTGCCCTTGATAGTTATATTTCTCCGTAGAAACAAATCACCTGACATTTGATCTGTACAGCATCTTCCCATCAGTCTGAAGGGAGTAGACCAGTCCTAATCCACCCAAGAACCTTCTACATACCAGGCTTGTTCATCATTGTGAGCTCAGACAAGAAAAAGTTTCTGAATCTACAAATGTGTAAATCAGAACCTTGACTCCACCAACATACTGCCTGCCACCCAGAAGACCCAGGTTATGTGATTCAGTCTCCCTTAGATGACCATTTAACTGGCTTCTAACCACAAGATATGAACCTTTAGGACATTCATGGATCCCTTTAGGCTAATGCTTACCGGGCACTCTCCGTGTATCAGGCATTGTGATAAGCATTGTACATCTCATTTAATCCTCCAAATCGGGCCCATTATTCTCTCTATTTTACAGATGAGACCACTGGGACTGGGAGAGGTTAAGTCACTTGCCCTGTTTCACAGCTGGGAAGCTATGTTGGAATCTAGTCAAACTAAATCTTTATCTAACCAATTCTCCAACAATATCCTACCAGGTTTCCCTGCTTCCAGGCTCACCCAATATTTAACAACTAGAATGATCTTTCTAAAACACAACTAAGTTCAAGTCCATTTTGCTGGCTAAAATCCTTCAACGACAGGCCGCAACACCAACAGGATCAAGTAACATGCAAAGCCCTTTGTAACAAGGCTCCTGCCAATTTTTCCTCTCTCCTACTTCCTTCCGTTCCCCTTCGGCAACTTTCAACGGTACTACCCTTCATGGCTCTGCTCTTACAGCTCTGCGGGTCTGTACCATTCCCTCCCGTTTTCGCTGGGAAAACTCGGGACAATGCTTTCTTTAGGACTCTGCTCCGCAACGTCTACTGGAGAAAGCACTCTGACCCCGCCTCCCGCCTAAAACTTTTACTCAAAGCTGAATTACCACATTGAATTACATTATCCGTGTCCCCAACTAACCCAGTGAAGGAAGGAAACATTTCATGGTGTAGCTCCAAGCGCCTGAGAAGTCGAGCATAAGCAAACATACAAATATGCTGAACCAATGAGTCGAACTTTCTCCAAACATTCTCATTCTCCCTCCCGCTGCCCCCGCCCCGTTTATCAGACCTGGCAAGACTCTCTAGCTTGTAGCACAAGCCCTTTCACCTCTTTCCGCAACTTCTCAGACTCTCATCCCCTTTCACAAGTCTGAGCCTTTCACCAGGTCCTCCCTGGTCCTCCCGCGGTTCGTGTGCCTGCTCCGAAACCCCGGACGTGTATTTATTCTGCAAAAGTTTACTTAGTCTCTACAGGGTCCCAGGCATTGTAGGTACAGCGGTGTTGAGGGCCGCGGTTCCACCCTCGCCCCACCGAGCTTGCCTCCATCCCCCAGTTCCGGACTTTCCCTACTACCCCGCCACCCCGCCGAACGGCCAAGGTCCGGGTCTTTCGAGCCCGGACGAGCGACCCCAGCCCGGGCCTTCACCGCCATAAGCGGCTCCAACCCACGGCTTCCTCCCCGATCAGTCGTGGTCCCCACTCCTCAACAGATTGGGGAACTCTCGCGTCGCCGGCCCGTGCCTCCTCACCATGGTGGCGGTTCTGATGGCTCTGATTCCCGCCGGATTGCCCCCGCAGAGGCCTAGTCGCCAGCCAGCAGCCAAATTCCCGCCGCCGCCACCGGAAATGCAACAGCGGGTAAATGCGGCCGGGTAGAAAGCTACTTCCGGTCTCGGCACAGAGCCCTAGAGTTCCGGCCCACGACCGGAGTTCTGTGTTCGAAGCAGGGGCGGGGCCTCGGGGGGCGTTAACATCCAGTTTGGAACTTCGAGAGGCCAGAGGCTTAGGATCTACCTTCCTAGATAAAGTCAGGACTGCTGGTAGTCACCTCCCACCACCCTCCCCGGCTCTCTCCTGTACAGCTATTGTCCTTGCATTTCGTGAGCTGGCTTGACGTGCTCCTGCTTCAGCACTTCTGCATTAGTTTTTGCCTCTACCTGGAATGCTAGTCCCCTGAAGATATGAAAGGCTTGTGACCTCACCTCCTTCAGGATTTCAGCTTAAATAAAATTTTCCCAGTGAGAACTTCCCTGACCATCCTGTTTAGAACTGTAACCTTCCCACCCGCCTAACCCGCTTATTTTTCTCCTTAACACTGAACACTGATTGCTATCTAACATGCTAACATGTGGATTTTTTTTTTTTTTTTTTTTTGAGACAGAGTCTCACTTTATTGCCCAGGCTAGAGTGAGTGCCGTGGCGTCAGCCTAGCTCACAGCAACCTCAAACTCCTGGGCTCAAGCAATCCTGCTGCCTCAGCCTCCCAAGTAGCTGGGACTCCAGGCATGTGCCACCATGCCTGGCTGATTTTTTCTATATATATTAGTTGGCCAATTTCTTTCTATTTATAGTAGAGATGGGGTCTCGCTCTTGCTCAGGCTGGTCTCGAACTCCTGAGCTCAAACCATCCGCCCACCTCGGCCTCCCAGAGAGCTAGGATTACAGGCTTGAGCCACCGCACCCGGCCAACATGTGGATATTTTTATTAGCCACTCCCCATTAGAATGTAAGCTTCTGAAGGTATGGATTTTTTTGTGTATTGTTCATTGCTGTAGTGTCTAGAACACTTTAGCACAAAATAAGGGCTCAATAAATATTTGTTAAATAATCTCATCCAGTCCCATGCCTTTTAAATACTACCTATACATCTAAGATTTTCAAATTTATTCCTCTAATCCCTGCCTCTTCATTTAAGTCTCCACCTTTTATATCTAGCAGATGGCTTGACATGGATGTCTAACAGGTATACTAAATTTAACATTGCTGCAAACTGAAATTCTTTTTTTCTATTTCTTCTTTTTTTAAAAATTAATGGCAGAAAACAAACTGAAATTCTTGATTATATTCATTCTTCCCCAAATCACTTCTCTACCAGTGTTCCCCATCTCTGAAGTTTCTTGGGTTAAAAAAGAAGAAATAAAATGACAAAGCTTAAAGCATACTTGATTTCTCTTTGCCATCAGATAGTGTCAGCAAATTCTATAGACCCCACCCCACCTTGAATATGACCATTATTACCCGTTCCACTGCTACCACCCTAGTCCTAGCCACCATCATCTTAACTTTGTCTTGTTTTTGAGGGGGAGAGCTATGGGGTTTTGGGGTGTTGTTTTGTTGTTTTTTTTAGACAGGGTCTTACTCTGTCTCCTGGGCTAGAGTGCAGTGGCATCATCACAGTTCACTGCAACCTCAAACTCCTGGGCTCAAGCAATCCTCCTGCCTCAGCCTCCCAAGTAGCTGGGACTACAGTAGGTGTGCCACCACAACAAGCTAATTTTTCTATTTTTTGGAGAGATGGGGGTCTCGCTCTTGCTCAGGCTGTTCTTGAACTCCTGACCTCAAGTGATCCTCCTGCCTCGGCGTCCCCAAAGTGCTATGATTACAGGCTTGAGCCACGTCGCCCGGCCTCATCTTTGTTCTGAATCCCTGCAGGAGACCCCAACTAGTCTCTTTACTTCCTTTCTTCTTCTCACAGCAGCCAGAGGGATCTTTCTAAAATGCACTGGGATGTCAGATGATGTCATGCCCTGGTCTCCACCTCCCATTGATATCCTAGCACAGGTAGAATAAAATCCAGCCTTGCACTCCTCTCCAACCTCATCTCCTTCAACATTCCCTTCATTCATCATCCTCCAGTCTCCTTGCTATTCCTCGAACCCAGCAAGGAAAGCTTACACCTCAGGGCTTCATCATCTTCACACCATCTCTAAGAGGTTCGTTTTGTTGTTCTGTTTCTGTTAACCTGTAGATGAAGAGGTGAAAGCTCAGAGAGATGAATTATCTTGCTCAAGGTGGCAGAGTCAAAATGGAAATATAGGTTCACCTGGCTCTTCAGCTGTTCCTTTACCCCCAAGTTACCCAGCTGCCTAACACATCATGCATGCATGCATTGAAAAGAATATTTAGTTGGTACCTACTAAGGCCACACACTGTTATTGAGATACAAAGTCTCTTCCCTCACCAAGCTTATGTTCTAGTGAGAAAGACAGACAGCAAACCAAATGAATAAATATACCATGTAACATTAGAGAAATATGAAAAAAAATAAAGAAGGGTAGAGGACTGAGAGTGCAATTTTACTGAGGTAGTCAGGGAAAGCCTCTCTGAGTAGTAGTATGTGAGCAGAGAAAGAATGGAAAGAATGAATAGTAGGAAGGATATTCTAGACATTTTATATAAAGGGAATCATATAATAATGTGGTCTTTTTTTTTTTAACTTTTTTTTTTTTTTGAGACAGTCTCACTTTCTTGCCCAGGCTAGAGTGAGTGCCATGGCGTCAGCCTAGCTCACAGCAACGTCAATCTCCTGGGCTCAAGCAATCCTGCTGCCTCAGCCTCCCGAGTAGCTGGGAGGGACTACAGGCATGTGCCACCATGCCCGGCTAATTTTTTCTATATATATTAGTTGGCCAAATTAATTTCTTTCTATTTATAGTAGAGACGGGGTCTCATTCTTGCTGAGGTTGGTTTCGAACCCCTGAGCTCAAACGATCCACCTGCCTTGGCCTCCCAGAGAGCTAGGATTACAGGCGTGAGCCACCGTGCCTGGCAACGTGGTCTTTTTTGACCTCCTTCTTTCACTTAGCATAATGTTTTCAAGGTTCATCTGTGTTATAGCATGCATCAGTACTTCATTCCTTTATTTTATTTATTTTTTTTTAACCACCAGAGATTGATACAACTTCATTCCTTTTTATGGTCAAATAATATTCCCTTGTATGGAAATATAGTAGTCCTCCCATACCTGTGGTTTCACTTTCCATGGTTTCAGTTACCTGCGGCCAACCAGAGTACAAAAATAGCTGAGTTCAGTATAAGATATTTTGAGAGAAACACCACATTCACAAAACTTTTATTACCAAATATTGTTATAATTGTTCTATTTTATCATTAGTCATTGTTAATCTCTTATTGTGCCTAATTTATAAATTAGACTTTATCATAGATATGTTTGTATAGGCAAAAACATAGCATGCATAGGGTTTGGTATTATCTGCAGTTTCAGACATCCACTGGAGATCTTGGAACATAACCCCCTCAAATAAAGGGGGACTACTGTAACACATTTTGTTCATCCATTCATCTGTTGAATATTTGGGTTGTTTCCACATTTTGGCTATTATGAATAATGCTGCTATAAACATTCGTGTACAAGTTTTCAAGAGGACATATGCTTTCATTTCTTTGGGGTCTATAGCGAGGAGTGGAATTTCTAAGTCATATGATAACTGTTTAATCATTTAAGTAACTGCCAGATTATTTTCCAAAGTGGCTTCATCATTATACATTCCCACAAGCAGTGTATGGGGGTTCTGATTTCTCCACATCTTCACCAACACTTGTTATTATCTGAGTTTTTTATTCAAGCCATCCTAAAGAGTATGAAGTGGATCTATCGCATCATGGTTGTTTTGCATTTGCCTTGTGACTAATGATGTTCAGCATTGTTTCATGTCCTTATTGGCCATTTATATATATCATCCTTGGAGAAATGTCCATTCAGATCCTTTGCTCATTTTTATTTGTCTTTTATTATTTAATTGCAAGAATTCTTTTTCTTTTCTTTTTTTTTTTTTTGAGACAGAGTCTCGCTTTGTTGCCCCAGCTAGAGTGAGTGCCGTGGCGTCAGCCTAGCTCACAGCAACCTCAATCTCCTGGGCTCAAGCAATCCTTCTGCCTCAGCCTCCTGAGTAGCTGGGACTACAGGCATGCGCCACCATGCCTGGCTAGTTTTTTCTATATATAATAGTTGGCCAATTAATTTCTTTCTACTTTTAGTAGAGACGGGGTCTCGCTCTTGCTCAGGCTGGTTTCGAACTCCTGACCTTGAGTGATCCGCTTGCCTCAGCCTCCCAGAGTGCTAAGACTATAGGCGTGAGCAACCGCGCCCGGCCTGCAAGAATTCTTTATATATTCTAGATACAAGTTGTCAGATATATGGTTTATACCAATTTTCTCCCATTCTGTAGGTTGTCTTTTCATTTTCTTAACAGTGCCCTGCACAAAAATTTTTAATTTTGATGAAGTCTAATTTATAGTTTGTTTTTGTTGCTGTTCATGTTTTTTATGTAGTATTAAGAATCTATTGCTAAATGAGATATTTATCCCCTTGTTTTCTTCTAATAATTTTATAGTTTTAGCTCTTATATTTAGATCTGTGACATAATTTTAGTTAATTTTCATATGTGGTATAAGTAATGGTCAAATTTTATTCTTTTGTAGGCAGATATCCAGTTGTCCCAACACCATTTGGTGAAAAGATTATTCTTCCCCCATTGAATAATCCTGGCATCCTGGTGGAAAATTAGTTGACCGTTGACATGTGGTTTTATTTCTGGACTTTCAATTCTATTCCACTGATCTACTATATATGTCTATCCTTATGCCAGTACCATACTATATCTTGGTTACCACTGCTTTGTAGTAAGTTTGGAAATCAGGATGTATGAATCCTCCTACTTTTTCTTTTTCAAGATTGTTTTGGCTCTTCTAAATCCCTTGAAATTCCACATAACTTTTAGAATTAGTTTGCCAATTTTTACAAATAAGGAAAAGGGAGTCATGGATTCCAGAGCTGGAGGTTAAACAGGCAATTCATTTAGCTTTTATTTGATAAAATGTTTCCAAATTTCAGACTAGATCAGGAAGGTGCAAACTTAGTTTTTAAAAATGAGACTGGTTAGTTTCCTATAAACTTTTTTGGTCAAGGGCCAGATAGTATTTTAGGGTTTGTGGGCCATATGGTCTCTGTTGCAATTACTCAACTTTACCATGTAGCATTAAAGCAGCTATAGGTAATATGTAGCAAATTAGTGTGGTTGGGGTCCAATAAAATTTTATTTGTGGACACAGATATGTGTCACAAAATATTATTCTACTTTTGATTCTTTTCAACCATTTAACATGTAAAAACCATTCTTAGCTCAAGGCCACACAAAAACAGGTAGCAGGCCAGTGGTTTTCAGGATGTACTTCACCAACCTCTGGTCTAGACCATTAAATTTCTTGTCTGGAGTCAGCGTCATAGCCCCAGCTGAGTATTAATAACTTCGATTTGAATTATTTCCTTGAATTATCTCTGGGTTCTTCACTGAATAAATGCAATCAAAATTCATGTCTTTGGTCTCATATAAAAAACATACACATATACATTTACACCTGTATCAATCTGGGTTTAATCAGAAGACAAACCATACAGTAATTTAAATGGGAAATTAAACATAAAAAATTATTAGACAATGAGAATAACTATAAATATTGAAAAAAAAATCCTACAGCTAAGGGAGAGTACCCAAGGAAGGATAAACTTGGAAGGAAAGTTCATTCCTAACAGCTCACTGGAGAAGCTGGGGGGTTGTCTAGGCCAGAGCTGGTCCAAAGTCACTAGACAAGCAGGAATAACCTTCTGGGGCACAAATAAGCCAAAGCTGACAGACAGGTGCACAGAAGAAGTTGGGAATGCAGAGATCAGGGAAGTTGATGCTGACACAAGGCCTGGGTTATGTGGTGTCTGTGTGGGGAAGGCCCAAGGAAACAAAGAGAGCCAAGGCCGATGGGTAGGTGACTGGAGGGGGCCAAAGCACTGCTGGAAATGGAGGCTATAAGAACCTAGTGAACTCCTGTGCATAGCTTGGGCTGGGGCAGCTAAGGGCAGCTGCTGGAGCCCTGGTGTGCATGCACTGGAGCTGAGCAGAGGGTCACAGAAACAGCCACCTAGACTGGGGAGGCTCTGAGCCTCTGCGCAGGATGGCGGTCAGATGGCCTGCTTGCCAGTTCTGTGGGTCCCCCAGCATATAAACCTGTGGGGCTGAGAAAAGGGTGTATGAGCAGCAACGTGGGCTGGGGCACAGGCCTGTGCTGTTTGGGTTCCCAGCTAAGCCACCCGTGCTTGAGTGGAGAGCTGGAGAAAACATATGGTGGCCAATCAGTGGAGAAAGCTGTCCTGCAGGCATTTAATGTGGGAGAAAACTTCACTGGCCAAGGAATGTAGGGGATAAAGGGTACTTTGTAGGGGACTGGTGAAAGAGCAATCTGACCCAAGAAAGAGGGCCCTTCTTCCTGCAGTGTTGTCCAGTGCCCTCTACTGATAAACCTTACCCAGGTGGCAGAGGAAACAAAGAGTCCAGATCCATTTGTACAGATCAGGTAAATCTGGAGCTGAAACAGTAAGCTAATAACTGACAATTCCACATGCTCACAAACATATTCTACCACACAGATAGGCCACAATCCCAAATTTGGGAAAAAGAGCACAGCCAGTTCAACCCACCCGCAGAGAAGGAACTAGTCTTAAGATAAACACAGATAAGAAAGATGTTGACTTTCTACTTGGATTCCTGGAGGGGTGAGAACTTTTTCTTTTGCAAATATGTCTTCTGTTGGAAAGCTGTGTTTGTGGGAGTTCTCATATATTCTCCCCTTTCATCTATATCCAGGCAAACACCACATGCTTTGAAGACAAATCCTACAAAGTCTGTCTTCTCTTTCAGCCCACTCTGCTATCGCCATAGTTCAGATATAAATTGTGCCTGGACAACTGCCAAATTTATCCTGGTCTCAGTGCTATATCACACTTTATCTTTCATTCTCTTAAGTTTCCTCCTAGATTCCCTGTACATCTCTTCCAGATCTCCAACTCCATATAAAATTTCTTTTTCAATATATTCATCAGGAAATCTGATCTAAAATGTTTTTTATAATTTTACTAGCTTAGTGAGGCATACCTCCAATATTACACAATTTATTTACTCTAAGATTTTTACAGGTTGATCCCTTCTCTCAAAAGACAAGTAAGCCTCTTTTAGTGGCAGTTTGCTAGATCTAGTTGAAGGTACAGGCCCTTCTACTTTAGCCCTGGGTTACCAGAACAGAACACAGAAGAGAGGAAGTTCAGACAAAAATTATTTTAAGTAGTCTTAAAATTCACAAAATTAATTTCTCTTCCTCCCAGCCAAAAAATAGCTTTCTGGTTCCGAAAGGAATTGGAAAATAGGACAAAGGTAAGAAATGGTGACTAGCAGCAATGAGGGTGCTGGCTGAATCAGCTGCTCTGCCCAAGAGCTCAGTGAGCTGGGTAGGTAGGTTGGGACTTGACCTTGGGGTCTACATCAACAGCAGATGACAGCATAGCCTGCCCCTGTGTTAAGGCTTTGTGAGACTTCTCCAATCCTCAACTGTTGCCCTAACACTCAGAAAAGGAATGTTTTTATCCTTTTAAGAACAATGGTGAGTGAAACTCTAGACATCTAGTTTCTTTTTTTTTTTTTTTAAGATTCTAAAATGTCATGTTTCAACCAGGTTCAAATTTCTCTTTAATTAAAGAAGAGCTGAGTGGTTTGGCTATTCTTCAAAACAGTTTCTAGATTAAAATTAATGAATAAGGTACAGGGCTAGACAAAAATAATCTTTCTACAATGAGAACATAGGTTTTATCCCTTATATGTTTTATGCACATTAGGAGAAAATAAAAATGCACGTGATATTTACTAATGAAAAAAAGATTATGCAATGAGAGAATCTCATGTTTATCAAGAATATCCTTATGACACTCAAGAGAGGGAGAAAAAAAAAGAAAAAACTTTTAAAAATTAAAAGTAAAAAAAAAAGAATATCCTACCATCTGTTCTGTTTTAGAAAAAAAAAATGATTACAAAATATGTGCTTACTTTGAATAGATGAAACATACACATACAGCTACTTTAAAATTAAGGTAAAGTTTTATGTGTATAAATTATTTCACCTCTAATCTGAATCACTGTACCTAATTTCATAACCAGGTGCTATGAGGTTGCCAGCCATCTTGAAAGTCCCCACAACCCAAATACTGTGACTCCAGGTGACTCATTTGGACTCATCACAAGAGGTACTACCTTACTGCCCCCAGTAGTCCCATTTCTACAAGTTTTTTGGTCTGATTTCATTGTTTTCACCCACTGCAATTAGTAGGTCAAATGTTCCCATAGTAAAATTGATGTTCATTTTTCACGATCCACTACCATTTTTTCAGAAAACTCACCAAAAATCAACATGAGAAAGACAATTCTAAAACTGGAAGTGAGGAAGAATGATGGTGGGTTCAGGATTCAAGGTCACGATAACCAGGCATGGTGGTATGTGCCTTTAGTCCCAGCTACTGGGGAGGCTGACTCAAGAGGATCTCTTGAGCTCAGAAATTAAAAAAAAATTCTGCATCATTTTTTCTTTCCACCCTTTTTTTTCAAGGGCAGGTGATGGTTTTCTTTTTTGCTTTTTTTCTTTCCCAATGGCAGGACATAGGGAGGGGTGTTGAGATTATCCAGAATGAGGAGGGTCTATCTCTTCCCTCTTCAGACCCCATTACATACCTACATACTTTCCCCTTGGTGGCTTCCAGTTCTGACCAGAAGCAAAGTGTTGATGTTATAGGGGTAGTTCTGATATAGGGACTAGAGGGGAATCTGGCAAAGGGTGGGGACCCACACTCCCAGGTGATCACATCATTTTTTCCCCACCAGAGCTGGAAAGTGGATGTGATGGTTTGAACGTCCCCTCCAAAACTCATGTTGCAATTTAATTGCCACTGTGATGGGATTAAGAGGTAGGACCTTTAAGAGGTGGTTAGCTCAGGAGGGCTGAACCCTCATGAATGGATTAATGTCGATATCACAGGAGTGGGTTAGTTATCACTGGAGTAGATTCCTGATTAAAAAGAAAAGCTTAGCCACCTTTATCTCACATATTCACTTGCCCTTCCACCTTCTGCCATGGGATGATGTAACATGAAGGCCCTTGCCAGATGCCAACACCATGTTCTTGGATTTCCCAACCTCCAGAATCATGAACCAAATAAATTTCTGTTCATTATAAATTACTCAGTATGTACAGCAGAAAACAGACTAAGACAGCTGACTTCATGCCTGGGGGAGTGGGTAGAGGCCTTGGAGCCAGTGACTCTCATAAATTTGCTAGAGCCTAGGGAGACCCTCTCCAGTTAATAGTTATTGGCCCAGGACCTAAAAACCAGAGCTAGGATATGTGGAATTGTCAAAAACCTAGGCAATTTGGGCTCTGAGGGAGGACTGGAGAAGTGTGTGGCTAAAAAGCAGGTCGTTGGTCTGAAAAACAATAGAGGGGGTATGGGTAGATTGTCTGAGACCAGTTATTAGAGGGGCAGTATGTGTGTACCATTAGCAGAATTGGACTCTAGGACTGGAGAGCTGATGGGACATGGTATTGGAGCTGTGTTTTACGGGCCTGCCTGTACATCCATTGTTGATCTGACATGGGGAGGAGCTAAGAGGACCAAAGCAATGACTCATGACTGGAGAAGAGTTTGGGTATGGTTAAAGGACCTGCCCATGGAACCTGGAAGGCTGCAGAGGGGCTGTGGTTAAAGGGTCCCTGGAACTAGACGACATGAACAGATCATTACGGAACCACAATACTTCAATGGGGTAGAGAAGATTCAGCAAAGAGAACTGCATGGAGACCAAAAAGAAAGGACACTCTGGGGAGGGAGCTTTCACAGAAGCTAAAGGAGATAATCAGTGGGGGGAAGCAGCAGCCGGTTCCGGAGACCTGGGACATGCCCTCCTTGCAGCTGGCCTGTCTCAACCTAATCACTCCTCCCATGAAAAGGGTCAGATTCTCTAAGAAATCTATTAGATTGACTCAAGGGTTGAATTCATGAAGGAATCCCAGGCTGTCAATCTGAATTCCTTGCACCTTTCCAGTCAGATGAGTGACTAGGATATACACAGCCTGAGCTTATTAAAGAAATTTTGACTAAAACAACCAAAGGATAGAAAAACATGGGAAAGAACTTGTGCCTGAAACTAAGACATTTTTTTAACTTTGTTTTTTTAACATAAGACAGCATCTCAAATTTTTGGGCTCAAGTGGTCCTCCCACCTCAGCCTCCTGAGTAGCTGGGACTATAGGCATGAGCTACCATGCCCAGTAATCATTTTTTGATTACTTAAATAAAGCTTACTTTTTTATTCCATCTGGTTGAAAGTGTGGGAGCAGGAAGTCTATTTAATTGTAATTGCCATCTTCACTCACAGAGTTCAGGGGGAGCCAACACATCTCCTGAAACCCACTCAGAGCTGGGTGAGGTAGTGATTTGTGGAGGCAAGACCTGCCCTGGTAAGTCTGTTGAGGAGAGACATAAAGCCCCACCCACAAACCCTGCCCAAACAGGTCTTCTCCCTGAGTGTGTCCTCTGGTATAAGACGAGGTTTCACTTACTGCTAAGTGTCTCACATTCTCCCTCCCCACTCACATAAAGCTTGTCCCAAAAAAGCTGTTCTCTGATGAGGTGTGCCTTTTTCCTAAGTCCTTGCCCATTCTCCCTGCACACAGAGCTTCTACTCTGTGTACTCTGTGATATGTTCAGGGTTGACTTATGGCCACAGCCTCAGCCACACTCCTTTTACACCACAGATGTCTAGATCAGATTCCCTGGAGAGACAATTAGATGGAGAATTGAGGGTTAACTGGGGAGACTCAACGGTAGCACTGGGCAGAGAAAGAAGCTGGTCCACAATGCGTTTGCAACTGATAGATCATTCAGTCCAGTGGATCTCTGGATCTGGGATGGACCTTTGGAGTTGTCCCACTTGAGTCAAAGAGTGGGCTTTTGTGCCCCTACATCAACCAGTCATTGTGCAGGAGCCACCCGTTGGGAAGGTACATAGCCCCAGGTTGTGCAGCTCTCACACTGGGGCTGAGAGCCAGTCCAGGTGAGGAATGCAGCTCTGGCAGCAGCAGCACCGTTCTCTCAAGCAGCTGCGCTGTCAGCCCTGACAAGTTCATCTGGGGGAGCTCCAAAGTGTCCCGTGTAGAGACAGGTCCTCCCTGCAGTGTGTGGCCACAAAAGCCTTGCCCACACTCCCTGCAAACAAAGACCTCCTCCTGAGAGTGCCATCTTGTGCCTGTTTCTTCTTTTGTAAATGCTCACCAACACTCCCTGAACATGTGACTGGCGCTGGATGCTCACCAAATGTTGATTCATTGTTGCAGCCTCACCCAAGTCCCTGCACATACACAACTTCTCCCCTAAGTGTATCTTCTCATGTATGCTGAAGGCTGACTTATAGCTAGTTACCCTTTCTGTACTCAGAGGCTCCTCTCCTACATGTGTCCCCTGGTGCCTGATGAGGGTTGACAGGTCTCTGAAACTTCATTCACACTCCAGCACACATGGGACCATTCCCCGTGAGTCTCTCTGGTGTAAAATGAGGTCTGACTGATTGCTCAAGTCTGCCCATGAGCCCTGCATACACAAGGCTTCTCCCTCAGTGTATCCTCTGGTGTCTGAGGAGATCTGACATGTGGCCAAAGCCTCGCCCACACTCCCTGCAAACATAGTACTTCTCCCCTGAGTGCGTCCTCAGGTGGACAAGGAGCCGTGACCTCAAGCTAAAGGCCCGGCCACACTCACTGCACACGTAAGGCTTCTCTCCTGAATGTGTCCTCTCATGCACAATGAGGGTTGACTTGTCACAAAAGCCTCGCCCACACTCCCTACAAACATAAGGCCTGTCATCTGAGTGTGTCCTCCGGTGTTTGATAAGATTTGACTGGTGGCAAAAGCCCCGCCCACACTCCCTGCAAACATAGTACTTCTCCCCTGAGTGCGTCCTCTGGTGGCCAAGGAGGCGTGACCTCCAGCTAAAGCCCCGGCCACACTCACTGCACATGTAAGGCTTCTCTCCTGAGTGTGTCTTCACATGCGCAATGAGGGTCGACTTGTCACAAAAGCCTTGCCCACACTCCCTACAAACATAAGGCTTGTCATCTGAGTGTGTCCTCTGGTGTCTGATGAGATTTGACTTTCGGCCAAAGCCTCGCCCGCACTCCCTGCAAACATAGTACTTCTCCCATGAGTGCGTCCTCTGGTGGCCAAGGAGGTGTGACTTCTGGCTAAAGCCCCGGCCACAATCACTGCACACATAAGGCTTCTCCATTGAATGGGTCCGATGGTGTCTGATGAGGGTTGACCTGTCTTTAAAGCCTCGCCCACAATCATTGCACACGTAAGGTTTCTCTCCTGAGTGTGTCCGTTCATGTATGACAAGGGTCGATTTGTCACAAAAGCCTCGCCCACACTCCCTACAAATGTAAGGCTTGTCATCTGAGTGTGTCCTCTGGTGTCTGATCAGATTTGACTTCTGGCTAAAGCCTCGCCCACACTCACGGCACTCATATGGCTTCTCCCCTGAGTGTGTCCTCTGGTGTTTAATAAGGATTGACATCTGGCTAAAGCCTCGGCCACACTCACTGCACACATAAGGCTTCTCCATTGAATGGGTCCGATGGTGTCTGATGAGGGTTGACCTATGTTTAAAGCCTCGCCCACACTCCCTGCAAACATAGGGCTTATCCCCTGAGTGCGTCCTCTGGTGGACAAGGAGAAGTGATCTCTGGTTAAAGCCTTGGCCACACTCACTGCACGTGTAATGCTTCTCTCCCGAATGTGTCTGCTCATGTATGACGAGGGTCGACTTGTCACAAAAGCCTCGCCCACACTCTCTGCAAATATAAGGCTTGTCATCTGAGTGTGCTCTCTGGTGTTTGATGAGGTCTGAGTTCTGGCAAAAGCCTCGCCCACACTCCCTACAAACATAAAGCTTCTCCCCTGAGTGCATGCTCTGGTGTTTTCTGAGGGTTGACTTATCACTAAAGCCTTGTCTACACTCCAGGCAAACGTAGGGTTTCTCACCTGAGTGTGTCCTCTGGTGTCTGATGAAGAATGACTTCTTGCTAAAGCCTCGCCCACACTCGCTGCAAACATAGGGCTTCTCCCTCGAGTGAGTCCACTGATGTCTATCGAGGATGGACTTATTTCTAAAGCTTTGCCCACACTCTCTGCACCTATAAGGGTTCTCTTCTGAATGTGTTCTCTGGTGTCTGTTGAGGCTGGACTTCTGGCTAAAGCCTCGCCCACATTCACGGCATTCATATGGCTTCTCCCCTGAGTGTGTCCTCTGGTGGTTAATAAGGATTGACATCTGGCTAAAACCTCGGCCACACTCACGGCACACATAGGGCTTCTCCCCTAAGAGGATCCTCGGGTTTGTAAGAAAGTCTGATTCCAGGCTATAGTCTGGTTCATACACTCCACAGTTGATTGCTCCAAATCTCAAGGTTTCTAATTCGTTCAATCCTTTGTCTGGTTGTACAAGGTTTATCCTTTGGGCTGAGATGGGCTCTATTTCCACCACCATGTTGCCTTCACTAGGACTTGCTGACTGTCCTTGGAGTGGGCTGGAGAATGCCCTTGAGGTCTCTCTCTCCTGTGTCTTTGCAGATGAGGGTTTGGAGCTGCCTTCTCCCTCTTGATCTTCTGTGTTTTTACTCCAGCAGCTTTGATCACAATACTGCTGCTCCTGCTGCTGCTGATGCCCTGGCCTGGAATTTCCTGGATGGAAGTGATTTTCTGCACATAAGCCCAGGAAAATCTGAAGCTCATGTTGGCTGAGGAATTGCTGACAGGAGGCGGCCAGAAGACAGAAGGGACAAGCGTAGGTTTCTGGCTGTGGTTCTGCTGAGGAAAGAAAGTTTTCCATTAGAGTAGCCATAGTGGGGCTGCTGGGCTATTCTGCCTTATATTAGGTCCCAGAGTATCTTTCTGTCACTTCTGTAATTGATACTATATGTACAGTACAATTTGTTTCTAACCAATAACTCCCTTACATTCCATTTTACACATTACATTTTCTACTGCAATCCAGAAAACCCACACCAAAAACATCTTCTATATGTCAGACTAGGAAACTTTTAAGTCTGCTCTGCAAACAGCTTCAATTATAGTTAGGCTTTCTCTTCTACTAAAATTGTCTAAGCCATACACACTCACGTTGATATATACTGTCCACAACTCTTGTGTTCTACTTGGAGATAATGGCCTCTATGATCTATGTGGAAATCTCCTTCATGGCTTTTCTTATTAAAAAAGGGACCGACAGACACAAAAAGCCAGTCTGGAGGCTTTCAAATGTAGGAGAAAATATGAGAAATATTGGTTAAAGAGATTTTATATGGGCTGGGCGCGGTGGCTCATGCCTGTAATCCTAGCACTGGCCGAGGTTTTAGCCAGATGTCAATCCTTATTGACAAACCAAGGCGGGCGAATTACTTGAGGTCAGGAGTTCGAAACCAGCCTGAGCAAGAGTGAGACCCCGTCTCTACTATAAAAATAGAAAGAAATTAATTGGCCAACTAATATAGATAGAAAAAATTAGCTGGGCATGGTGGTGCATGCCTATAGTCCCAGCTACTCGGGAGGCTGAGGCAGCAGGATTGCTTGAGCCCAGGAGTTTGAGGTTGCTGTGAGCCAGGCTGACGCCACGGCACTCACTCTAACCTGGGTAACAAAGCCAGGCTCTGTCTCAAAAAAAAAAAAAAAAAAGACCTCTTAGAAAATTTCTAAGTGTGAGGTTCACTACTAAGTATTGTGGATTCAGCAGTAAACAGGAAAGATATAGTCCATGATTTTAGGATTCTGGCACCAAACTAATCCAAACCTTTCCCTTCTTTCAGTTTTTCAAAAATCAGTGTAAAAGACAACACATTTCATTTACAGCAACACCTGCCTACAAGATATCAAAACTAGATGTTGGATTTCATCACAACGGACTATTCAGATGATGCTGACAAATGATCATGTACTTGGTGGTCCTAGACCCCTTGGACCTAACTTAAGACTCCTGCCTGACCAATGAATAGTGAAGTCTTTATAACCAATGGTGTACCTAAAAAGTCATTCTATCCTACCCAGAGTGCTAGTTTTCAAACCTTAATAAGCATAACCACTACAAAACCCTTACCTAACAGTTAAATCCTTGTTTTCTCCTCCTTACCAAACCATATAGTAAAATCACTAGTGTATCACGTTGTCTGGTAAGTAAACGAATTGTGCCTTTTGATCCTTTGACCTTTTGTGTTTTAGTTTTTGACAATGTGTTTTTCCCTTGGTTGCTCTAACAAGGCACTCAGAAGTGCTGGGATGGCTGGACTGCGAGAGGAGCACAACTGTGCTTTAACTAACCCCAGGTGCACAGAGCTGTTTGTGTGGCAGCCTGCCATGGGTGGGTCTCTCAGAAGCTGCCAGGCTCTGGTTGCTCTCACTGATCACTCTGAGTTTATTTTGTTTACTTGGGTTCTCAAAGTAACCATAATTCATGACTTGTTTTTATTTCTGGCTAGTCATGTCTTATAAGACTTTGTGGTAATTCTAGAGTTTTGCGACCTGAACTTTCAGTCTTGACTTTTTTACTGTGACTTCTTGCTGCCTTCCCTTTGGGTTATCTACAAGTATACGAGGCCATTCAGACTACAATCTGTTATACCCTGCATCCCTGAGAAGTATTTCAGTAGAAGAAATCCCATTTGTGTCCATTCTGTATTAAACATGGGAACCACAAGCTCATTGCAGTTAACATCCTGTTAAAGGAACCCCATGTATACTCATTATAATTCTAATCCCTACATCTTACTAGTAAAGTGTCATCATTTCACTAAAGATAATTTAGATTTAGAGACCACTTTGAGGAACTTTGTTTCATACCATGCCTCTTTGCCATATATAAATTCAGTATATATTTCTAAAGAACAACTACATAGTTCAGAGAACTGGCTTCCAAAATCATCAATATATTTATTCATTTTCTTAATCTTAAAATGCAAGGAATGTAGTTTCACAACAGTTGAGCCACTCCTTACAAAAAAGTATACAAAATATAACTCAAGATATGTATGCGGTTTTTCTTTGTCAATAGAGAAGGAGTTGGCTAATTTTTTCTGTAAAGCACCGAGTACTAAATATTTTAGGCTTTGTAGGTTACGTGGTCTCTGTTGCAACTACTTAACTCTGCCATTGTAAACAAAAGTAGCCGTAAATACATATGTGAATGAGCATGACCATGTTCCAAAAACCTTTATTTACAGAAGTAGGCAGTCAGATGGATTTAGCCTATAGGCCATAGTTTGTCAACCCCTGCTGCACCATGGATATATGGTCAAAACTCTCTGTTTAAAAGTTAACTGAGGACGGGCATGGTGGCTCACACCTATAATCCTAGCATTCTGGGAGGCCAAAGCGGAGGATCGCTCGAGGTCAGGAGTTCAAAACCAGCCTGAGCAAGAGCGAGACCCCGTCTCTACTAAAAATAGAAAGAAATTAATTGGACAACTAAAAATATATGGAAAAAATGAGCCAGGCATGGTGGCGTATGCCTGTAGTCCCAGCTATTCGGGAGGCTGAGGCAGAAGGATTGCTTGAGCCCAGGAGTTTGAGGTTGCTGTGAGCAAGGCTGACACCACGGCACTCTAGCCTGGGCAACAGAGTGAGAGTCTGTCTCAAAAAAAAAAAAAAAAAAAGTTAACAGTTGTTTTCCCCTTTTCCCCATGGTCATGTTATTTTGAAACATATAGTTAAGTAGATTTGTTTCTCTTTGTATTCCATTTTAGGGTTTTTCCCTTCTCTTTGTTGAGTATATAAAACACTAATATGTTCCCAAAGTGAAAAACTATTCAGAAAGGTCTCCTCAGATCTTTAGAAATACCTCTCCTTTCCATATCCTTCCAACCAGATTCCACACACAACCTCACAGGTATCCAATTCCATTACTTTCTGGTTTGTTCATCCTGTGTTACTTTGTGCAAAAAAGGAAACAGACATATATGCTTCTACTTTTCCTAATTTTTCACTTTTTTGAATATTCTTTTGCACTTGGCTTTCTTCACTTAATATATCCTATAACTCACTCCATATCAGTCCAGAGAGATCTTCCTCATTCTTTCCAATAGCTTTGTAGAAATTCACTGGAAGGATGCACCATAATTTCTTTAACCAATTTACTACTAATGGGGGCAATTAGGTTACTTCCAATATTTTATATACAAATAATGCTGTGATGAATAACCTTGTACAAATGTACTTTCATATTGTTAGATATGAATCATCAGGGTAAACTGCTATAAATAGGATTGCCAGGTCAAAGTATATGCATATATATTATAGTTTTGTTGAATATTGCCAAATTTCCCTCCATAATGGTGGTCCCATTTTTGCATTGCCATCTGCAGTGTATAATAGTGCCTATATCCCTCAATTTTGCCAACAGTGTTTTGTCAACTTTTTGAAATGTTGCCAATGATAGGAGAATGGTATGTAGTTAATTTGCATTTGTCTCATTAGAAGTGAAGGTGAACATCTTTTCATACACTTAGGGGCCATTTTTAAATGGTTAGAAAAAAGTAAAAAGAGTAGTGATATTTCATGATATATAAAAATTATACGAAATTCAAATTTCAGTGTCCGTAAATAAAGTTTTATTAGAACATTCATCTGTTTATGCATTATTTATGGCTGCTTTTGCATTACAACAGCCAAGCTGAGAGTTGTTACAGAGACCACCCCACCTGCAAAACCCAAAATAGTTACTGTTTGGACCTTTAGAGAAAAAGTTGGGGCTGGGCATGGTAGCTCATGCCTGTAATCTTAGCATTCTGGAAGGCCCAGGTGGGGGAACTGCTCGAGGTCAGGAGTTCGAAACCAGCCTGAGCAAGACCTCGTCTCTACTATAAATACAAATAAATTAAATGACAACTAAAAAATATACACAAAAAATTAGCATGGTGGCGCATGCCTGTAGTCCCAGCTGCTCAGGAGGTGGAGGCAGTAGGATTGCTTGAGCCCAGGAGATTGAGGTTGCTGTGAGCTAGGCTGATGCCATGGCACTCACTCTAGCCTGGGCAACAAAGTGAGACTGTCTTAAAAATAAAAAAGAAAAAGTTGGCCAACCCTTGATCTAGAATAATGTTGTAAACAATAGATTTATCAAGCCAGATTTAAAGAATCATTATTTGAGACAGTCTCACTCTGTTGTACTGCTAGAGTGATGTGGCGTCAGCCTAGCTCACAGCAACCTCAAACTCCTGGGCTCAAGCAATCCTCCTGTCTCAGCCTCCCGGGTAGCTGGGACTATAGGCATGTGCCACCATGCGTGGCTCATCTTTTCTATATATTTTTAGTTGTAGAGACAGGGTCTCACACTTGCTCAGGCTGGTTTTGAACTCCTGACCTTGAGCGATCTGCCCACCTTGGCCTCCCACAGTGCTAGGATTACAGGAGTGAGCCACCGAGCCTGACCCTATGTTTTTAAACAAATAAAAAATATATATATGAGGCGGGTGGATTTATAAAACCCAAAAGCCACAGAAATTTGATGCTTGATTTTAACTTCCGTCACAGAAGGCATCTCTCACTACTCTCCCTTTGCAAACTATGGCCCCAGCCTCACTGGCCTCCTTGCAGTTTCTTACACTGGGTGGGCACATCCTTTCTTTAAAGCCCTAGTGTCAACGATTCCCTCCACCTGAAATGCTCTTACCCTACATAGCCAGAGTTTTAACTTCCTCACCACATTCTTTCTTGGGTCAAATGTTACTTCCTTATTGATTTCAAATACCCAATTTTAAAATTAAGCCAGCCATCTTATCACATTCAATTCCCCTTTATCCTGCTTTATTTTTTTTTACTATGTATCAGTTATCACCTCTTAACATACCATATTATAATATCCCTGTATATGAAGCTTTTTGTTTGTTGTCTGTCTCCTTATACTAGAAAGTAAGCCCAGTGGAGGAAGGGATTATTAGTTCATTTATTAATGTATTCTAAGTATCTAGTCTGGTACATAGTAGGTGATCCATAAATCTCTACTGAATTAATAATGAAGGAAAGGACACAGCCTCACCCAATGAGAGCAGATTCCTGCAATTCTCCAGCATCACCTCTTTGTATAGGTTCCTTTGCTCCAAGTTCATTGTCTTCCATTCTGCCTCTGTGAAGATCACAGCCACATCCCTGAATGTAACTGGTGCCTACAAACAAGCAGTAAATTAGCTTACAGCAAGTCATCATTGATTTTCCCTGTGTGAGGAGCACAGTTGGTGGCCCTGGAAAGTCTGGATATATAAGAAGTTGAATTGATTCTTTTCGGAGTACACAGCTCTCCATATGACATTCTTCTGGGCATTACTATGTGTCTGGCTTTACGTTAAAACCTGTGAGGAACATAATTAATGCATAAAACACATCCTAGGCCCTTGAACACTTACAATTTAATTGGAGAAATGATTTGTCAATCAATTTGAAAACCTCAAGTGTTCAGGATGGTGACCTTGAGGATTTGTAATGAAGGAATTCAGAGATGGAACAGCAGAGGATAGGCTGGAGAAGAAAAAAGGCATCATGGACTTGGGGCTTGTTCTGGACAGTAGGCAGTGGTAAAGATTTAAGGGAGAAAATGGAGGGAAACTTTGACTACAGAGAAAAATGGGAGTGAAAGATGGGGTCTGGAATAAGTATTTTTGAAAAGTCCATTCCTAAATGGGGTCTGTAAAATCCCTGTCTTTGCCTATGTATTATTTTAACAACCTTTTTTCAGTAAAGCCCCTAACGCTTCACTTATCTCCCTAAATGTTGAGCACCTTCTCCCTTCCCAAGAAAGACAATATACATCTATTTTCTGGGAAATGAGCCAGCAATTCAGAAAGAAAAAAAAAAGTAACCCCAACTCACAAGTACTTGGGGCCTTCCCTCCTTTTCTTGGGGCCAGGAAGTATAATTAGAAGGCAAACCTAGGGGAAGAAAAAGCAGCTATGAGAAACCAGACCATCCATGATGCTTTCAGAGTAGCTTTTATGAGCCTTAGGATGGAGAAAGTAGCCACTACACTCAGCTGTGACCTTTGAAGTATTCTCAAGTGAACCTGGAGCCTTGGCACCCTCTTCACCTCTCCAGACCCTCAATAATTCTCACCTCTTGCCTTTTTATTGTGAGATAATTTCTTCATGATCTCCATATCTTCCTCATTCTTTGAAGGCAAAATCTTCTCCCCGGCTTGCTCTCACAGTACAGAAGAATCAGGCAACATCATGGTCCCAGAGTCAGCCCAGTATATGCCTTGATATGCTCCTGAGGGCCAGATAGATGTTATTTCATCTTAAAGTGGATTTCTGCTGTGTTGGGTGACTTCTTCTAAACTTAATTGTAAAAGACCATCTTGTTTCCATGCAGCCAGAACCTGAGAGATGGAGAAGCAATTTGATGTTGCTGGGGCCTTTATTGTGGGCCCTAAGCCTCACACACCCTCCTCTCACACCCTGCTCACTCAACAAACATAGAGTGTCTACATGGGCTCCATGGATTTTCTACCTTCATTCATTCTACTTTCATTTCTAGGCCCTCAAGTCTTTCTTCTGTCACTCTCCCTTAGCTTTCAAAATGTACAACTTCTTCCACCTCTGCACCTCAGATTCAAGCTCAATTTCTTGGATCAATTTCTGCTACCTGGAGCCTGACTCAAAGAGAAGACAGAAGATAACATAATGCCTAGGGAGAAAGAGCCTCTGAATGTCTTCTTCCAAACCAACCAGGGCCTGCAGAACTCAGCTTCTGACTCTCCTGGCCCAAGGTTCCATGTGTTCAATCCTCTATGTCCCCATACTCTCAGGAGTTTCAGGGATCTAAACTGAGTCCTTCTTAAACTAAGGGAGAGCTCCAGGTCTCACAGTGACTTTGTAAATATAACCCCCTACCTTCCATTTCTATATATGTGCATCACATGACTATATCACAGTGGCACATTTGTGTCTCGTGATGGGCCCATGTCAAAATTATCCACTCATGTGGTCCCAAGGAGCTATGCCACCTTCAGAAGCTCCTCAGACACCTCGTCCAGGATCTCAGCCCAAATGACAACAGGCCTCCCAATGCCTAGCACCCTTCTGGGGCTAGCTGGGGTTCTCTTGAGAAGCTCTTGTGATTCATCCCCCAAACCAGAGGCAGAGATGATCATTCTCTCTTTTGTCCTCAGCATCTCACCTTAATCATACTATATTGCAATTTCTTTATTTATATGACTGTCTTTATTAAAATGTGAGCTTCTTGTAAGAAGAAATGGATCTCAATCTTTTTGCTAATCTAATCCTAGTGATTAGGATAAAACAGGCCTTTACAGTAGGTAGACTTTATCATCATTTGCAATTATTTGTCTCTCTATAAAAGGATTGTCCTTCCTGACCCTGACATAAGGCTTGGCCTCATGACTTGCCTTAGACAATGAAGTATGAGTGAAAATGACAGTGCCATTTCTAAGCATGGCATGATTCCACCATTTCTCTTGTCCTAAGAACAGCATGTTCCCAAAAGGGACCGTGGTTCTACAGTAAAAGGTCATGGTCCAGAGCTAAAGGCAATCTACAAAGGAGGAGGAATAAGACTAGGTTTGACGTTAGATTGCTGTGTGAACCATTGTGAATTGGGGGTCATGTGTTACTGCAGAACCACTTAGCCTAAGCTGGTAAAGACAGCCCTCCTCCTCCTAGTCACACTCATATCTGTGGCTAACATTTGTAAAGCAGGGTCTGTACCAAGCGCAGAGTTGTATTCATCTTCACAACACAGCCAACTGTTCTCAACACAGCCAACAACAGACACTGCTGTTCTTTCCGTCTCACAGAGGAGGACACTGAGGCACTCAGAGTTGGTTCGTTTGTCCTTAAGATTACAGTGTCAGACCAAGCCTAGAATCCAAGATTCTCATTCCAAAGCCCAATGGTAAAGAAAAAGCTTTACCATTGCCTAAAATAATGTCCACTGAAAAATGACTAAATGAATGGGAAAAAAGTAAGCAGATAGGGTTTGAAATTGACCCTGAGGAAGACAGAACCCTCAGAGTGAAGTGGAGAAAAGGGTCTATATCAGTCAGGATGGGCTGAATTATTCTGTAGTAACAAACACCCCCTTCCCCCAAATCTCAGTGGCTTAATGTAATGAAGGCTTATTTCTCACTTGGGCTCCATGTACATCATCTGTTAAATGAAACTGTGCCAAGCTACCTTCACTCCAGGACCAAGGCTAACAGCATAGCCTCTATTTGTAAAATGACCAGTTGAAAGATGGAGAACTATACACAGGCTCTTAGAAATTCTACTCAAAGAGACACTTCTGACCATATAGCTCATTGCCAAATCAAGTCACATGGTCACTTCTGAGCTCAGCAGGGTATGACACATACCGATAAGGAGAGGCCACAGAGGGGGATGCCAGGATATTTAATTAAGAGGGAAACATGCTACTATAAGGTCAGAAGAAGCCCACAAACCCACTCTCAGCCAGCCCTAGTCCCCACTATTGATTGGTACTTCAAGGTGCTAGGATCTGTGGCTATGCCTAGAATGCGAAAATAAAGGACATAGTCCCTACTCTTGTCATACAACCAGAGAACAGACAGGGATACTTACTGTTCAGAAGGAGCCTAACTCAGGACAGAACAGAATGCTATCGGTGAAGATCTAAAGAAATGAAAAGGATGCTGCTGTTCAGGGCATAAGATGAAGGCTGCCCATCTATCCAAGAAGGAACACTCCAGGCAAAGGGGACAGTCTGATGGAAAGAGGCAAGAGGGAGGGAGGAGGGGGAGAGACTGAGAAAAATGGGTATTTCCTAGGAGAATATAAATTGCCTAAAATCAAGTCAAAAAAAAGAAAATGAAAAAATTACTAACCAAAGAAAAAATGAAAAGGAAGCCAAAGATCTGCTCCCCAAAAGACATCAGATTCACATAATTTTATTAGTCAGTTCTAACAAAATGTTAAGGAACAGGTAATTCTTGTAACAAATATTAAGTGCTCTAAAACATTTAAAAAATGCTTCCTAACTCTTTCATCAAGGACACCAAAAGCAAGCAAGAGCACTACAGAAAAAACTAAATGTCAATTCCATTTATAAAATTAGATGTAAAAATCCTAAGCACAAATCATTAGCAAACTGAATCCAGCTATACCTTGAAGGAATAGTAATGCATTGTGACCAAGTAGACTTTATCGAAAGAATGACAGGACAGTTTCACATCAGAAAAGCTACTATGGAAGGGAAAACTTCCATTCTTCTTTCATTAAACCAATAATTTAGAATACTTTTACCTGAGAAAAAATCTTCTTGTTAAATTACGACATAATTATTAACATTCTGTTCTATTTGCTTCATCACATCTATTCATATATGGACATTCAGTGTAGCAAACCTTTCAACTTTTCCGTATGTATGAAAATGTCATGAGAAAATATTGGGGGAAAATTGGATCCAAAAAGACTTAAATATTTGTAAAACATATAGTAAGTCTAAAAATGCAATTTACATCTGTTTATTGCTATCTCCCAGAGAAATCAATTTAACTTATTATCATTCCAAAGGCAAATAAATGTAACTCTTACTACAATACATATATATATATATATCTTAGACTTCAGGGATGAAAAGCAATCTGTGGCCATAAAGAAAGTATATGAAATCTGCAAAAAACAACCATTGCAAGCACAACTTGCATCATAAAATTCTATACCTTAAAAACCCTCACAGATGGCCGGCGCGGTGGCTCACGCCTGTAATCCTAGCACTCTGGGAGGCCGAGGCAGGTGGATTGCTCAAAGTCAGGAGTTCAAAACCAGCCTGAGCAAGAGCGAGACCCGTCTCTAGTATAAATAGAAAGAAATAAATTGGCCAACTAATATATATAGAGAAAAAATTAGCCAGGCATGGTGGCACATGCCTATAGTCCCAACTACTCAGGAGGCTGAGGCAGGAGGATCACTTCAGCCCAGAAGATTGAGGTTGCCGTGAGCTAGGCTGATGGCACTCACTCTAACCTGGGCAACAAAGTGAGACTCTGTCTCCAAAAAAAGTAATTAATTAAAAAAAAAAACTCTCACAGATATGATTTTCTATTCAGTCCATTTGATTGTAACAAAGGTCTCAGCAATGGCAAAAGATAGAATTTTAACAGTACATCCAAATAAACTTCCCCTTCCCTTTTATTTGCCAACATCTATTATGACAAATCAATCTCCTTAAGAAAAGTGCATAATCTTCTTTAGGCTTCTACAAAATTACAGAAAAGTCAGGTTAGAGGGATCTCTCATTTCCAGCTAACTGTTTGATATAACACATGAACACTGCAATTTCCTCTAAATTCTTGGTCAGCATTTTTTCTCCAGAGTTCTCCAGATATTACATTATTTATTTGGCCCTAATGTCAGTAACGTTTTTTTCTTGTTGTTTTTTTTTTTGTTTTTTTTTTTTTGAGACAGAGTCTCACTCTGTTGCCCTGGCTAGAGTGCCGTGGCATCAGCCTAGCTCACAGCAGCCTCAAATTCCTAGGCTCAAATGATCCTTCTACCTCAGCCTCCCAAGTAGCTGGGACTACAGGCATGTGCCACCATGCCCGGCTATTTTTTAGGTATATTTTTAGTTGGCCAATTAATTTCTTTCTATTTATAGTAGAGACGGGATCTCGCTCTTGCTCAGGCTGGTTTTGAACTCCTGACCTTGAGTGATTCTCCAGCCTAGGCCTCCCAGAGTGCTAGGATTACAGGCGTGAGCCACCATGCCCAGCCTCAGTAACATCTTTTAAAGTGCATTATCCCTGTATCAGTCACTTAAAAGACAGCAAATAAAACTAGGTAAAGCCAAGGGAATACATATACAACAACAGAGGGGAGAACTCTGTAAAGTAAGAAAAGCTATCTGAACCAAGTCTCCTAAAGCCAATGAGAAATTATGGGATATTCTAATTCTATCAACCCTGTGAACTAGAGAAACAGGATTTTTGGTGTACAAGAAAGGAGATACAGATATGATACTGAAAAGGTTAGTTTTGTAAAAACCCAGTAATCCTGAATTTGGATTGGAAATTTTAGTATGAACTTCTTAAGTATTTTTTAGCTCTGTCTACTGCAAAAGCCTAGAAAGAATTCAGTTGCAATGATCAGCCCCAGTGCCCAGATTGTGGTCTATTTCTTGACATGGGTGTTCACTTTATACTAATTCACTATACTATACATGTCTTTCATGTGTTTTTATTTCCTATGCTTTATTTTATAATAAAAAAGAAAAACAATAAAGGTACAGAAAATAAAACTGTGGTTTTGGTGCAGCAGTAGATAAACATATGGAACAGAACACAGGGTTCAGAAAAAGACCCACAGATATCTGGGATTTTGGTATACAGTAAACATAGCATGAAAACATCAAACAACCCTATCAAAAAATGGGCAAAAGACATGAACAGAAGCTTTTCAAAAGATGAAATACTAATGGCCAAAAAACATATGAAAAAATGCTCAATGTCTCTAATCATCAGGGAAATGCAAATCAAAACCACAATGAGGGCCAGGTGTGGTAGCTCATGCCTATAATCCTAGCCCTCAGGGAGGCTGAAGCGGGAGGATCACTCAAGGTCAGGAGTCCAAAACCAGCCTGAGCAATAGCGAAATCCCGTCTCTACTAAAAATAGAAAGAAATTAATTGGCCAACTAAAAATATATAGAAAAAATTAGCCGGGCATGGTGGTTCATGCCTGTAGCCCCAGCTACTTGGGAGGCTGAGGCAGCAGGATTGCTTGAGCCCAAGAGTTTTGAGGTTGCTGGAGCTAGGCTGATACCACGGCACTCTAGTCCGGGCAACACAGTGAGACTCTGTCTCAAAAAAAAAAAAAAAAAAAAAAAAAAACCACAATGAGATATAACCTAATCCCAGTCAGAATGGTTTTTATCAAAAAATCCCAAAACAACAGATGCTGGCATGGATGCGGAGAGAAAGGAACACCTATACACTACTGGAAGGACTGCAAACTAGTTCAACCTCTATGGAAAGTAGTATGGAGATACATCAAAGAACTAAAAGTAGACCTACCCTTTGATTCATCAATCCCACTACTGGGTATTTACCCAAAGGAAAAAAAGACATTAAAAAAAAAGAAAGATACTTACACTTGAATGTTCATAGCAGCACAATTCACAATCGCAAAGATGTGGAAACAACCCAAGTACTCATCAATACATGAGTAGATTAATAAAATGTGGTAATGTATACCATGGAGTACTACTCAGCCATAAAAAATGGTGAACTAATACCTTTTCTTACAACCTGGATGGAACTGAAGACCATCCTCCTACATGAAATATTGCAAGAATGGGAAAACAAACACATGTACTCACTATTAAATTGGAACTAAATGATCAACACTCGTGTGCACATATGGTATTAAATTCAATGGAAATCAAGCAGGTGGGAGGGGGGAGGAGATCAGTAAATTCACATAACAGATGCAATGCACACTATCTGGGTAAGGGACAAACTTACAACTTTGACTCAAGCTGTACAAAAGTAATTCATGTAACCAAAACATTAGTAGTCTCTAATATTCTGAAAATGTTTTAAAAAGGCCCTTTTGAGTAGGTGAGTGGCATGGTCATTATTTTTTCCTCAGAGGAACAACTCAAAAGGCAGAATGAAGAGAGAACTAGAATGTGGAAGAGAAGAAAATCTGGGTAACACAGCAGTGGAGATGAGAGGGGGAAAAAGAAGAAAGGGGTATGCCAAGGTAGAATTGACAAGACTCAATAGCTAAACAGATAGATGAGAATTTCAGAAAGAACAAGGCAGCAGGAACGCAGAGCTCCCATTTGCAACCAGGGGTGGAAGATCCGGTCATTAACAGACATCAGCAACACGTGAAGAGAAAAGGAAGGGAGAGGGAGAATTTGCCTTGCTGAATTCCAGATACTTCTCCCTCTCGTGGTTCTTATCTGAATTGTTAAGAATGTAGGGTTTCAACTGTGAAATGATATTTTTAAGGACAAATGGGCAAATTTTAAAACACACAAGGAATTAAGACATTAAGAAATTACTGTTAATTTGCTGAGTGTGCTCATCGTATTGTGGTTATATTTTTTAAAAATAGTCCTCTGTTAGAAATGCATATGATAGGCCGGGCGCGGTGGCTCACGCCTGTAATCCTAGCACTCTGGGAGGCCGAGGCGGGTGGATTGCTCAAGGTCAGGAGTTGGAAACCAGCCTGAGCAAGAGCAAGACCCTGTCTCTACTATAAATAGAAAGAAATTAATTGGCCAACTAATATATATAGAAAAAATTAGCCGGGCATGGTGGCGCATGCCTGTAGACCCAGCTACTAGGGAGGCTGAGGCAGGAGGATTGCTTGAGCCCAGGAGTTTGAGGTTGCTGTGAGCTAGGCTGACGCCATGGCACTCACTCTAGCCTGGGCAACAAAGCGAGACTCTGTCTCAAAAAAAAAAAAAGAAATGCGTATGATAGTATTACAGGTGAAATGATATGATGTCTGAGGTTTCCTTCCAAATACTTCAGCAGCAAAAACAAAAAATGTGAGGTTGGAGGGTTTTGGATGAAATAGGAATTATAGAAAGTTGGTAAATGAAGGAGCTCTAAATCCTGATTCCACCTAACCTAGCCATGTTACACAGGTAAAAGTTTCTTAACCTCTGTAATATGTCACTTCTCCTGTAAAATGGGAATTTTGATTCCTAACTTTCAAATTTTTTGTTTTGTTTTTTGAGCCACTCAAATTTTTGCCCAGGCTAGAGTGCCATGGCATACTCCTGAGCTCAAGCAATCCTCCCACCTCGGCCTCCTAGAGTGCTAGGATTACAGGTGTGAGCCATCGAGCCCAGCCCTAACTTTCAAATTTTTGAGGGAGTAAAATATTGTGGTGACTGTAAACCTAGTGCCTGGCACAGAATTGACTGTGAATCTGACAGAATCTGACTCCACCTGCCATCCTGCCTCTGTTAGTGTCATTAAGTTTAGAAAATAAGGAGAAGGGCGGTGGAGCATGGCACAACTGCCCACAAGATATAGCCGCTACTCCAGGGTCCAAACGCCCTGGGCTCCGGAGGCGCCTGACAGGCTTCGTATACCTAGTGGAATGCGTTCTGGCTTAGATCACAGAATACAGAATGTATTTCAACTAAGATTAATGTTGTCCGGTAGTTAGGCTGCTTCAGAGGCTCCCTCTCAGCTGAATCTTAGTGACTCCAACAAAACCTATCTCATGGCTCCAATCCCCACCCTTGTGCTGATAACAATTGATAAGATAATAATTCTTATCTTTTTTCTTTTTTGAGTATCGCTTTGTTGCCCAGGCTAGAGTGAGTGCCCTGGCATCAGCCTAGCTCACAGCAACCTCAAACTCCTGGGCTCAAGCAATCCTTCTGCCTCAGCCTCCCTAGTAGCTGGGACTACAGGCATGCGCCACCATGCCCGGCTAACTTTTATTTCTCTCTATATTAATTGGCCAATTAATTTCTTTCTGTTTATAGTAGAGACAGGGTCTTGCTCTTGCTCAGGCTGGTTTCGAACTCTTGACCTCGAGCAATCTGCCCGCCTCGGCCCCCCCAGAGTGCTAGGATTACAGGCGTTGAGTCACCGCGCCAAGCCAAGAAGTAATCATTCTTAAACAAGGTAAGAATGTAAGATTAACGCTTTCTCTTGCTTTTGTAAATGTGCTTGCTAATTAGATTTTTAGACTGTGGTTTTTGCCTTTAAAAGGGCCAGTTTGTTTCCTAGCTCATCGCTACTTTCTGTGCCTGCCACTCTGCAGGGCAGAAGTAGTCCTGGCCAGCTAATAAAGACTCACAAATTGACCCAATTCGGTTTCTAAGGTGGTCTTTTCTCGCACTCCGGACCATAACACTTGCCCCACTCTCCTCGAGCCGCGACCTCTCCTCTAAAACCCAAACTGGCGCCACTCGCCGGCCTGCGCTGCCCGCACTCCCCCACCAGCCACACTCCACCCTGGATCCTAACCTAGGCCCGGACTTTGCCGACACGGGAAGGGACACCCTGGGGCCAAGGACCCAAGTAGGCCTCACTCACCACAGCCAGCAGGACCGGTCCCTCCAGCCGCCCGCGGCAGACCTACGCCAGAACTCCGGAAGTACAGTTCCCAGAATCCTCCCAGGCTCGGGCTCCCACTGGCGCTCGTGAAGCCGCTTCTGGGCCGGGCAACTGCCCTGTTAATTTAACAGGACAATGGGGCAGTGGCTACTGCAGCGACAGCCTCCCGTCTCTTTTCTTCAAATACCGATGCTAAAAACAAGTACTGCTTTCCAAGTGAAGTATCTGTCTCTTCAGCCGGTTCTTTAGAGAGACTACCCTCCCCAGAAGCCTCTGCGGCAGCTTCCACATCCCGGCGAGTCCCACATCCGGGGATTCGCTTCCGGATGCCGGCGAAGGCATTTCTGGTTGGCCAGTCTGACTAGTGAAGCGGTGTGGTTAGCCGGAGACCTTTCAGTTCACATTTTTCCTTTCTTGGTCTAGCTAAATTCCCTGGGCTAAGGCTCCGTAACATACACATCACCTTACTTGGACACCATCTAGGTTTGACTTCCTGCTTTCCTCGCACCCCTGGGGTCATCCTCATTTTATTTGCGGGTGGGAGAAACATATGAACAAAGCCATCTCCCCAAGTCTCGGTTGTGCCCTTACCCTCAACTCCAGTGCACTCCTTGGGGTGCCTTGTGGTCAGTTGCCAATTGTCGAAGTTCACAAAGTTAGTGACAAACTCTTGTTACTGAAAGTTCACACTTGTCCTTGAGGCCTCATGGGAAGAATGAGCACAAGTGGTTTGAGGAGAAGGAAAGAGGAGTTTTACTAACTTGCAGGCAAATGAGGATGATGGAGACTCTTGTCTGAAATGCCATCGTCCTAGTAATAATCAGAAATACAGAGCTTTTAAAGGGTGGGTTCTCAGTTTCAGTCAATTGCTGTTCAACTACAGTTGATAACCCTGATGGCCCTATCTCCTCTGAAGGCAATCCAGTGACCTCCACCCAGGACCTCCCTCAGCCAGGTCTAGGCTTAACCATCTCTTGTAGCACAAAGAACAAAAAACATTCCTCTCCTCCCCACTGCTGGTCTGAGAAGGGGAGGCAGGTTTTAGTTCTCAAAAAGGAGTGGAGGATGTTTTAAAGAGACATAAAATATTTTTTTTCAGGCCATTACCTCTGTTACACTCTCCAGTTCTTGGAGGGTGGCAGCCTTCCTCAGTCTGGAGTCTGGCTCTGGGGCCCATTATGTAAGGTCCCAGTTAAGAACTGGGCTGTGCTTGTACTTTGCAACATGCCAGTTGGGGTTCTGTAATGCAGGCCTAATTCAATTCATGGGGAGAGCATTTAAATCACAATGGTAAATAAAAATTGAATTTTCCCTGTTGCCAAAAGGGGAATAGACCTGTTCTGCCTCCCTTAAGAGAATTTCCATGAAGAATCTATTTGTAAATCATGATGCCATTGTACAGGAAGGTCTCTCCAGAACAATTTGACAAAAAAAGAAAATAAGACCATCCAAATTGGAAAGAAAGAAGTAAAACTATCTTCTTTGCATCTTCACATATTCACATGATATGATCTTGCATGTAGTAAACCTAGTATTTCTATAACTCACAATGAATAATTTGAAAATGAAATTAAGAAAATAATTCCATTTACAATAGCATCAAAAATAATAAAATACTTAATAATTAATGTAACAAAGGAGGCACAAGACTTATATTAATCACTGAAAATTACAAAATGTTGCTGAAAAAATGTTTTAAAAGATCTAAATAAATGAAACTATGACATGTGTTCATGTATTAGAAGACTTAATATTGTTAAGATGGCAAGACTCCCCAAAGCAATCCACAAATTCAATGTTATCCCTGTCAAAATTTCAATGGCCTTTTTATATAAATAGAAAATCTGACCCTAAAATTCATATGAAATTTCAAGGGACCCCAAATAGCCAAGATAATTTTGGAAAAGAAGAACAAAGTTGGAGGACTAACTTTTCCTAACTTCAAAACTTAATACAAAGCTTTGGTAATCAAAAAGTGTAGTACTGAAATAAGGACATAAAGACCAATGGATAGAATTGAGAGTTCAGAAATAAACCCATACAGAAGTGGTCAATTGATTTTCAACAAGGGTGCCAAGAACACTTAATGGGGAAAGAATGGTCTCTTTCTCAATAAATAGTGCTGGGACAACTAGATAACCACATGCAAAAGAGTGAAGTTAAACCTCTGCCTCCCACTATATACAAAAATTAACTCAAAGTGGATCAAAACATAAACATAAAAGCTAAAACTATTAGAAGAAACCATAGGGGTAAATCTTCATGAGCTTGCATCTGGAAACAGTTTCTTAGATATGACACCAAAAGCACAAGCAACAACAGAAAAAAAATTGGAATTTTTTAAAATTTAAAATTTTGTACATCAAAGGACACTATCAGAAAAGTAAAAAGGCATGCCACAGATTGAGAGAAAATATATGCAAATCATGTAGGAATCTAGTATCCAGAATATATAAAGAAGTCTTACAACTCAATAACAAAAAGACAAATGACCCAATTTTACTAATAAAATAGGCAAAAGGGCTGGGCTCAGTGATTCAATCCTGTAATCCCAGCATTCTGGGAGGCCAAGGTGGGAGGGTCACTTGAGCTCAGGGGTTCAGGAGACCAGCCTGAGCAAGAGCAAGACCTCTTCTCTACCAAAAATGGAAAAATTAGCCAGGCACGGTGGCAGGTGCCTGTAGTACAGGCAGCTGCTCAGGAGGCTGAGGCAGGAGGATCGCTTGAGCCCAGGAATTTGAGGTTGTAGTGAGCTATGATGATGCCACTGTACTCTACCCAGAGTAACAGAGTGACATTCTCTCTCAGAGAGAGAGAAAGAGAAAGAAGTAAGTTAGAGTTTGGTACTTTTGAGTACTTTTGTATACTTTGGAGTACTTTTGAAACACAAAAGATTCTTTTCAGAACAATGAGTGATTCTGAGTTGTTTTCACAAACTTGGATTCTCCTTACTTCTCTGTAACTGGCAATAAGAAGGATCTTTTAAGAGCAATATGTGAGTATGAGCTCATTTGTGTGAATACTGCTTTTGATTCATTATAATTCACCCAAATAGAAATGAGAAATCTTTTGAATACTTATTAAAGTTTACTAAGAACAATATGTGATTTTGAAATATTTTTCTCATGTAATGTTTCCATTTGTCTTAGCACTCAGAATAGTTATGGTGAGGATGTATTTGTCACCTTTTTTCATCAGATAAAGCTTACTTTCATCTTGGTTTATTCTAGCAAGTAATAAAAAATTGAGTAAAATATATGAGCTGTGTGCACTAACACTGCTTGTTTAAAAACATAGAACAATGTATATGATACTGAACTTTTTAATACTTGGATTGCTTACTTTTACAAATACTGCCTTGATTCATGTATATACATACATACACACAAACACACACAATACACATACATACGCATTCTATTGGTGCTGTTTCTCTGGAGAACCCTGACTAATACGTGAAGAATGATAGATTATGAGCTTATTTGACATAAACAGCTTAATTACATCTAAACATGCTATAACTCATGATGAGACTTTTTTTTTGAGACAGAGTCTCACTTTGTTGCCCAGGCTATAGTGAGTGCCGTGGCATCAGCCTAGCTCACAGCAACCTCAGACTCCTGGGCTCAAGCAATCCTCCTGCCTCAGCCTCCCAAGTAGCTGGGACTACAGGCCTGTGCCACCATGCCTGGCTAATTTTTTCTATGTATATTAGTTGGCCAATTAATTTCTTTCTATTTATAGTAGAGATCGGGTCTTGCTCTTGCTCAGGCTGGTTTCGAACTCCTGACCTTGAGCAATCCGCCCACCTCAGCCTCCCAATGAAACATTTCATTTGCAATGTCCCTGACCCTGGACGCAGACCTTAGTTGCAAGTGTGGTTTTCTGCCTATTTTCAATTATTCTGCTAAGTTTCATATATATTTAATCTAATGCACCATAGGAAGTTATTTTAGATATGAATGTATGATTCTGACATTATTGTCACTTAAATTGCTTAGATTCACCTAATTTTTTATAAGTCACAAAAAATAAGGAATCTTAGAGCAATGTGTTGTTGTAAGCTTATTTTCTCTAATACTGCTTAGATTCATGTAATTTGGCTCTAAGTCATGTATATTGCTCTATCTTACCATCGCACACTTCTTAAGAGGGGAATGTCTAATTCAGGGGTGGGGAATCTTTTCATATTGGAAGGCTAAGTTAATTTAGATATAACCAAATAAGGCAGCACTCAAGAAACTTCAGTCAAATACACTTAAAATGTACATTATTCTGGAAAAATCTAACTACTAGGTACTTAATAATTTCAAAAAATGAAAACTATTTGTTAATTTTAAAGTTAACCTTTTAATGACTTTTTGTGTCTGTTTTTTGTTGGAAAGCATTTGAATATTTGGTTGCAGCATGGTCAGCAGTTTCAGTTGATCTTCTAGATGGATATCTGTCATTTGTGACCTTAAAGGTGTCTTGATTTGGCATAGGTAGGAGAATGAAGATTCACAGCAATAAGTGGTTGAAAAACATGAAAGCATTTTTGGGGCATGTTGCCAAAGTCATGGGTATTCTACTGCATTTTTCCATATTTCAATTAGGTCTTTATTAGCATCACTGACTTTAAAATGTCATCTGCTAACAGCTCAATCAATTCCAACTGTAGTTCTTTAGATGCCTTAGTGATATCAACTAGGTGAGGCTGAAATGCTAATTTGAGTGTGATTCCCAGCACTCTGGGAGGCCAAGGCGGGAAGGATTGCTCAAGGTCAGGAGTTCAAAACCAGCCTGAGCAAAAGCATGACTCTGTCTCTACTCAAAATAGAAAGAAATTAATTGGCCAACTAAAAATATATAGAAAAAATTAGCTGGGCATGGTGGTGCATGCCTGTAGTCCCAGCTACTCAGGAGGCTGAGGCAGAAGGATCTCTTGAGCCCAGGAGTTTGAGGTTGCTGTGAGCTAGGCTGATGCCTGGGCAACAGAGTGAGACTCTGTCTCAAAAAATAAATAAATATCGAGCAGAACCTTGGAGATCAACAAACAAAAATAAATAAATAAATAAATAGAGTGTGATGTCATGATTCTCAAAGTCAGTGAACCTTTCATTGCATTCTTCAATTAATAGGTCTACAATAGCTGTGTATTCTTCAAATGATTTGCATATATCATCCTGCTCATCAGTGACCTTTGCTAACTGGGGAAAATGTTCATCCAAAATTTCCTTTTGAAGAAGAAGTGTTTTGAAAAAAAGGTAACTTTTTACAAAATGCTTGGAATTTTTTGCCACATGTCATATATAGACTTAGTTTTACCTTGCAAGGAAATATTCAAGTCATTTTAATTTGACACAGTATCACACAAAAATGTTGCATTCCGATAGAAATATTCTTTCAATAATTCACATTGCTAATTCTGTTATTCATAAAACTTAACTATCTGTTCTCACAGATATAAAATTTTGGGTAACACCTGTCCCTGCGATAGCCAACGCGTTTTGAAATGATATGGCAAATCCACACTGAATACCTCATCGTTCAACTTTAGCATGTTATGATGTCGTGTTGCATTTGCAGGAATATAGTTAACAATACTTATAACTTGTTGCAAAGTGTCACTTATAATAGTAGCTTTAGCATAGAAATTTTGCTGATGTAAGATACAATGAAAAGAAATAAGAGCATCTGACATGGTATTTTTGAAGATGATGACTACTTCTGAGCTAGTTTTCACTAAAGCTGCTTAGACTTAATGTAACTTGAGATTGTGTATTTGTAATATATATGCATTTTGAGCTAGTTTTTGTATACTATAAAGTTTACATATCATTTATGAAGCTTATAAATTTCATTTATAATGGATGAGTGACCTTGAGGTTGATTTCACATATACTGCCTAATTTTGACTAGCTACACTCTAATTCTCCCTAAGAAGTTACAGTTACTTTTGAGAACAATGTCTGATTCTGAGCTCATTCTCATTAATATACTGCTTAATTTTGACTAGATAAGGCTCCAATTCACCAAGGCACCTTAAGGAGAAAGGGAACCAGTGGGAAACTGATCTGGGAAGGTTACTGGTCAGCTCTGGCCCCAGAAACTCAGACATCCCCTGCAAAGCTCTTGTGAACATGCAGACTTGTCTTCTACAGAGAAAAGTGGAGACTTAGTCTATGGGGTAAGTGGCAGATACTTGGGCTCTGGAAGGGAATATTGGGGACAGTTACTAGGAACATAGGTTAGCCCTGAGACTCTGAAGCAAAAAGCAGGGACTTAGCTACTGGAGGGACCTGCAAGGAGGTAGCTTCTGGGGTGGGAAGTGGGTATTGAGTTTCTGATGCAAGTGGTATGGACTTAGTCTCTAGAACTGAATCAGAACTCATCTTCTAGAAGAGTAAGTGCAGACTTAGCCTTTGTGACAAGCAGTGAGGACAAAGCTTCTGTATGGAGAAGTGAGAATTTAGCCTCTGGTGAGGGAAATGAGAACATAATTTCTGAGGTGGATGATGGGGACTTAGCCTCTGGCACTGAAATCCAGACCCAGCCTCTGGAAGAAGCAAAGTGGACTTAGCCTCTGGGCAGATAGTGGAAACGTTGCATATGGGATGAGCACTGGGAACTCAGCCACTGCAGTCAAAATCAAGGCACAGACTCTGGTGCAGGAAGTGGAAACTTAACCTCTGGGGTGAACAGTGGGGCTTATCCCAGTGGGGCTAACAGTGGGGACTCGACATCAGGAAGGGGTATTGTGAACCCAGCAATGGGTTCTTATCCTCTGGAGAGAGGAACATGGGTATAGCCTCTGGGGTGAGAGGTAGAGCCTGCCTATGGCACCAAAACCCAGACTCAGCATCTGGAGGGAGAAGCGTGGGCCTCACCTGTGGGGAGAGCTCTGGGGACATAGATTCCACATTTATTTTTATTTTTTTATTATTTTTTTTAATTTTATTTTTTTAAGACAACATATTGTGTCCCATAGATTCCAGATTTAGAAGCAGAGATTCAGACTCGGGTGTGGACAGTGCATATAGCCTCTGAGGCAAGAGATGACCTCTGCAGCCAGAATTGGGGCTTCGCCTCTGGAAAGAGAAGTATGGATCTAGCTAGTGGGGCATGTGATGGAGAATTAACCTCTGGATGGAGAAGTGGGTTCTTAGTCTCTGGTGTGGGAAATGGGAATTTAACTCTGGGGTGGGGAGTAAGGATTTAGTTTCTGAAATGGGAGATGGGGTCTTAGCTTTTGGAGCCAAAATCTGGACTCAGATTCTGGAGGGAAAAGCAGGGACATAGTTGCTGATGGTTTGGGTCAAAACCAATATAATAGTTGGGAAAAAGGGGGCCTTTGTGTCAGGCCTGAGGAGCCCCCCTGGTGAGTGAGGGAAGCAGGAAATTTTGAGCTGAATGTGTATTTCTGAGGTTGTGTGCACATGTAAAGTTTGCAAAGCACTTATGAAGTTTACAAGGTTTGTTTGAAATGAATGAGTGATTTTGATTTTGATTTCATATAAACTCTTAGATACACTCTAAGTTACTCTAAAAAGGTCCTTTGAGAATGCTTGAGTCTGCACTTGTTTTAACTTTTACATGTGAATTAGCTCTATCCTTAGAGATATAAGAAGTGTCATTTGAAATGAATAAGAAGTGTCATTTGAAATGAATGAGTGCTTTTGAGCTTGATTTCTTCTAAAATGCCTAGTATTGGCTAGATTGACTCTAATTCCTCATAACAAGTTAGGTTAAGGACACATTTCTTAATACTGCTTCGATTTGTCTGAATTGGTTCTAATTCATTTTATTTGCTTTCTCACCATTAGAAGTTTCCTTGGAGTGGAATGTCTGATTCTTAGCTTGTTTACAAACACATTCTTTGCATACATATGGTTTAGTTACAGCTTCATTTTCATTAACTCAACATAGTAAGGTGCTTTGCATTACCTTAAATGCAATGTGACATTGTTTTTATTTAACCTACTTAATTTGCTCTAACTAGAACTAAAATGGTACTTTTGAGGTGACTGTGTTTCTGAGCTTATTTGCACATATAAAATTTATACAACACTTACAAAGCTCGTGCATTTTATTTTCAATGAGTGATTTTGAACTTGATTTTGCATAGACATAATTTATTCTAATTTCCCATATGATGTTGAGTTTAGGAATACTACTTAGATTTATCTTCATTTGCTCTAACTTGCAATAAGATATTACTTAGTTGGAGACATGTCTTTCCGAACTAGCTAGCTTATTAGCATGCCTTTCTGAGCCAAAGTGCTCTAGCTCACAAGTCATTATAGCTTACTTTCAATTTTAACATTAACCACTTAGTTACATTTATATTTGCTTTAACTAAAAAATAAGTTACTTTTGAGATCAAAGTATGATTCTGAGCCTGTTAAATGACACCACTTAAATTCATCTAAAGTTGCTCTAACTCACAGCAAATGCTTACTCTGGCAAAGCGCGTGTGATTTTGAGGTTGTGTCACATATACTGGCTAGCGTCCACGGGGTCCCCACTTGCCCCCGCGGGGCCGAAGTGCTTGTTCTGGCCCCAGGCGTGGGTGCCCCACCGGCCCACGCCCGCGGCTAAATCGCCGGGTTTGCCGCAGTGCCAAGCCCGACGTGGCCCACAGGGGGCGCCCGACCGGACCGCAGGAGCGACGCGGGCGAGGGAGCTTCCCGCCCAGGGGCCTTCCGGCTGTGTCCGCTGTGGGGCAGCGGGTGGGCCACGGGGATGAGGGCCCGGCGGGCGGCCTTTCCGAGGGGCCCTCGCGCTGCTGGTCCCAGGGGCCAAGGTCCCGGCCCTCGACTCTTCTCTCCAGACCGTAACTGGATCCCCGCCGAACCCTGGGGCGCTTAGTCCCCCCTCCCCCTCCCGGGCTCAGGCCCCCCCCAGCTTTCCCCAAGTGAGGAGGTCCCGAAGTTTTCACCCCAGAAACGGAATCCGGAATTTTTGGCCGGAGGTTTTAGTCCCGTCCTTTCGCTCCAGAGACTAAGTGGTGACCTACCCGCCACCAAGTCTCCGCGCTGTTCCCCCGCCAGGCTAAGTCCCCGCCCCGCGCTCCGAGTCCCGACCTGGCGCAGCAGAGGAGCCTGGGTCGCTCTAGGGACTCGGTGCCAGGCGATGCGGCCAGCCGCTGAGTCCCCGTTTCCACACACACACGCACGCACCCCGCGGAGGCCGAGTCCCCGCTTGTCGCCCAGAAGCGAAGTCCCCACCTTTCACCTCAGTGGCCCCAGAGTCCCAGCCCAACTTAACAGGCTTCCAAAGGGAAGCGCCGGGCAAACAGCGGGGATGGGAAGAGGCTGCAGCTGGAGGCCTGGGTCCTCGGTGGGGTCCAGGGGCCTTTTGGGGGAAAGTTGGTGGGGAGGAGCAGAGGTGTCGGGGACACAGGACAATGAAGCCCCGAACCCCGTGCACCCTCTGTGCAAGCCCGCTCCACTCTCCCTGCTTCTGGTCTTCGAGGGACTTGCGCACATGTGGCTCATAAGGACGTTCACCAGAGGAGTGTTACCACAAAGACAAAAGTAACTGTAATCACAGTCAGCACCAAATCAGTGAAGCAGTCACCTCCGAAAACCAGAGACAGATGTTGTGTGAATATTCCAAAAAACAGAATTGTATAATTTAACGGTGAATTTTATGGTATGTTCATTATACTTCCACAAACAGGCTAGACACGGTGACTCTCGCCTGTAATCGTAGCACTCTGGGAGGCCAAGGCAGGAGGATTGCTTGAGCTCAGGAATTGGAGACCAGTCTGAGCAAGAGTGAGACCTCATCTCTACAAAAAAATAGAAAAATTAGCCAGGTGTGGTGGCACACACGTATGGTCCCAGCTACTCTGGAGGCTGAGGCAGAAGGATTGCTTGAGCCCAGAAGTCTGAGGCTGCAGTGAGCTATGATGATGCCACTGCACTCTACCCAGGGTGACTGAGACTCCATCTCAAAAAAAAAAAAAAAAAAAGAAAGAAAGAAAGGTCGACTGGACCTCAGATCCTCTCTCCCACTCCTGCAGATTCAGAGTTGGCTCTCTGAAGAGGCTGACAAACTGGGAAGCTCCGGGCTGAGGGATAGTTGACATAGCCAGGCTGGAGGTGGGGCAGCTGATAAGGCAAGGCCACCTCTCTTCCACCATGTGGCCATGCCTCAGTGAGGAGCTCTGTGGCAGGGGCACGGTGGAGCAGAAGAAAGGATCTGGTCCATGCCCTGGCACAGGGGCCCAGATGCACCACAGTCCCAGGCACCAAGTTGAGGAGCAAAGTGACAGTGAGCAGAAATTCCACAGAGCCCTCTCCTAACACTTCAGGGCTTTGGGGTTCCAGTTATAGCCACATTACCTCACTCAATGCCCAAAGGGCCCTTGTAGGAGTTGGAGCAGAATTGTTTCCCCCCAACAGCTGAAGAAACAGAAGCATAGAAATCTTCAGTAACTTGCCGATGATGGTGGGGGTTGGAGAGGGATTGTCACCTGTCTGATTGAGCTGACACCTATAAATGGGGTTGGTTTTATTTGTTTAACACATTTGCGTTGAGGAGCATTCCAGTTGTTAATAGTCCTTATCCTGTAGGGGCAGAAGTAACAGAGCCTCTGAATCTTGGCTACCTGGTCTCTTTCCCCAAGTCTGCTTCCTAGAGTCACGGGAAAAGCACAGAAATAACAAACCATGCCCATGGTTACCAGCTGGCTGCAGTTTTCCTCGTGGACTGTTAGGTCATCTCTCTCGGTCTGTCTGGTTTATATCTGGTGGTAATCATTCCCTGCCCTGGGAGAAATGGGTGCCCCCCTTAGGCCTCAGATACCTGGATGTGGGTCTAACTTCCTTCCTAAAAGTCTGGAATGACAGAGACAGCCTGAGCAGTTTCTCACAAACAAGACCCCCTCTGCCCACCTTCAGTGCTGATCCAGAAAGGTCGAGGAACTAAGCTCTGCCCAAAGGAGCCTTAGAAAAACTCTATTCATAATGAATGCCCCAAAGCTTGTGGGGACACGTTGCTACTGTCCAGATCCACAGCCTCTCTCTCGCCCTATAGCACAAGCCACCCCAGCACCGAGCCGTCAGGTGTGGGTTAGTAGGTGGAGGGCAGTGTGCTCGAGATAGCACAGCTCACGTTATCCAGCTAGGGTGTTACCTGCCCGTAACCAGATCCTGCCCATTGTGCTGGTTTACAACATTCTGTGAGTGACACTGGATGTTTTGTAAGCAGATACCCGTAGCTAATTATACAGATATACGAATATACTTTTAATTGGAGAGATAAATTAACAAGATGGCCCAAGAAGCTTCACCATTGAAAGGGGGTTTTGGAACCAAAAAATGCCACTGGATTTGGACACCCTGCAACTTTTGGTTGAGATTGCATGTCATTTTTATTGCCATTGTATTGGATTTTAGGGTTTTATTTTTCTCTGTTCAAACCACATCCATGAAAGAATTAGTACAGAATTTACCATCCTTAACTCTAGCAATAGGAACATTCACCATCCTAATAAAATAGAAGAGCACATCACCCCCATGTTACTCCTCTTCAGAACAATGTTCATGTTGAGCTGAATGTCCAATAAATGTAATTCAAATATTAATTAGCTAAAGCTTTGTGTTAACAAGAATGAAGAAAAAGAAAATTTCATGAAAAGCTAAAGGGCATGTTTTTGTGCCACCTTTTTCTTAAAAGTTGCAAATGTGTGAAATCAAGAGGTTTCACATTAAAGACATATTGAAACCACCACAAAGAAAAGGCAAATCTTAATGATGCAAAACTGGAGAGCAGAGCAGGATGGAATCTTCCCAGAGGCTTGAATGCTCTCCTGGGACAACAGGGCCCACCCGGCAGTTATTTAGGGCTGTAGCTCATTCTCTGAGAAGAACCATTGCTGAACCATCCAATATCTCCTCCAAACCAGGACATGTTTATCTTCTAACAGAACTTCTCAAGATAGTCTCAGGCACACTGCCTCCCCTTTCTCTGAAAGAAATCTACCACCTACCCCAGGGCAAGTATCCTCCCTGGCTGGACAGCTAGAGAGCTCTGCTGGGAAACATCATTCCATGTCATATTGGAAAGTGTTGGGTGGCCAGTGTGACCAGGGTCTGCCACACGACCCGAGGGCAGCATCCTTCTGAGTCATGCCCCAGGCAGAAAGTGTAGGGGTAGCAAAGGCTATGGAAAATAATAGTACTCAGAGTGATAATGCAAATGGCACCAGCAAGTTGGAATGGCTGGGCTGTAACAGACAGGCAGACAGGGTGGGAGTGCTCAGGGCCCTGGGTAGCATGGCAGGGCATCTGAATTTTACTGGAGAACATGGGGTTCCAGAGGAGAATTTAAAGCAGGGGAGAGATGAGGTCAGATGTCTCCCCTGGGGGCTGCCCTGGCTGTTGTGTACAAGAGGCACTGAAGCCAGGTGCCCAGGTGAGAGGCAAATACAGATACCTTTAGGAAGGGGGACATGGTGTGGTCCAGATTTTCCCAAAAGGTCAGAAGAGTGTAGGAAATAAAAGCCTGAGCTCTGGAGCAAGAGCAGCTGACAGGGCTGAACCCCATTTCCAACTGCTGCATTACTCATCTCAGCCTCAGTTTCCTCATCTGTAAAGAAAGATAATAAGACTGTCTGCCTCAAATGGTTGTTAGAATGATTAAATAAGTCATTTAAAGGGGTTGACAAGTGCCTGGCATAAAGGAAGTGGCAAGTAACTCTCAGTTGTTCCTGCCTCAGTGGGGGCCTGTGCTTAGAGGGGCCCAGCACTCGGTCCAATGCTGTGCTGACACCATTTTGAAATTTTCAAGAATTTTATCTTTGAACTTGTGTTTGGTAAGGGAAGTCCAATGGGATGATGGGCCATGTACCTGAGCAGAGGAGTCAGGAACATATACTGCCCATTCACAGATCATATACATGATGCCTCACGAGCACAAGATTCCAGTGGGCCCATGACACCTGGGAATTCAGCAAGACTCAGAGCAAGTAAACGGCTGACCGTGCAGGAGCGCTTACAGCCCAAGAGGCTGCACTTCCCACTCGAACTAGAACTTGCTTGAAACACTGAAAGATGGCAATGGCGTTCTCAGAAACTTGACAACCAAGGGACCCGATCATGTCCTTTCTTATTCGTGCTACTTCCCCTTATTAGCCAACCACTTAGGCTGAAAATAATGACACAGAAGAAAAGGAAAAGATAGAGCAAATTCTAATTCCTTTTCTTCTCAGTTTTTTCCACTCATCAGTAAGCTGAAGGCAGGGAGTATTGGTGTGCGCACATCAAGAAGTGAAATAAAACCATCGAATTAATTTTGTGCGGCATTTCTACTGTCCTGGTAAGATTGAAATTCACACGTGTGTACGAATGTGTTATTTCAGTGATTTTACATGAGTAAAATGCCCTTCTGCTTGAATTGAAAACTAGTATTGCTTGATATAAAGATGAACAAGGAGACGCGTGCTAATAATTTAAAATTTTAGGTTTTCTTTGAATTGGCATTAAATAGCAGAAAGGGAAAACTTTATATTTTAGTACTTTTAACGGTAATTTTTTTCTTGCGTTTTGAACAAGGGGCCCCACCTTTTTGTTTTACACTGGGCCTTGCTGCTTTTATTATTATATTAACCCGTAAGGGTGAATGAGGACTGGGGACAGGCTTTAGAATCCTACAGTAATAGCCACTAGGGGATAGGGAGACAGGCCAGGCACATTATAGAATCCTTGCATTTGGGTCCAGAGATACACCTTGGACTCCATGGATAAACCAGCCCAAATGGAGCTCAGGCCCATCCTGCCCTCTTCGCAGGCTGAGCAGGAATCCACATCCCTGCCCTTGTCTCCCTGTGCCCCTCGCCCCACTAGGCCAGCTCCCCTCCCCAATTTGCTGCCCAGCCTACAGCAGGAGGATGTGTGGCTCTTGCTCTGTGTTCTAGAAAAGGCAACATTAGACCTGGTTTGCTGGCAGCAGAGCCTGAGATGGGGCAGGGGCATGGGGAGCTCTCTGGAGAAGGAGCAGGAAACAGGACAGGGTTGGGTAAGGGGGTGGCCAAGGCCCCCTGGAGTCCAGCTTCTGGCTGATCCCACAGGCAGCTCTGGAGTGTGGATGACACCCAGAAGTTGCCCCCCTGCTCCCCTTTTGACAGAGACTGGGCTGTTCTACCTCCAAGTCAGTCTGCCAGCAGCTGCAGGCTGAGCCAGGAGTGGTGTTGGGTAGTGCAGGGCTTGATGGCTCCTGCTCAGCCAGGACAATTCTCCTCCATAGAGGGAGTCAGTGGTGAGCCTTTAGCCTCAAGGAGGGCTGCACTTGTTCAGAGAGGGAATCTGGGCAGGACACCAGCAGCATCCACTACAGTCTAACCCTGAACAAGGAGGAAACCAAGGCCCAGAAGTTAGAGTGACCTTCCCAATGGCACTCGGAGATTTAATGTTTAACCCAAGTCAAAGCCACATATCCCAACTTCTAGGCCAGGCCTCTGTTAATAATCTCTTGTCACAGACCTGCCCAGGAAACACCAGGGCTCTGCATTTTTCATCTTCTCCATCTGACACAGGGCGTGGCAACACCACCTCCCCAGGCTATTGTGAGGGCTAGGGGGGTCAGGGTGACAGCTCCCAGGCAGGACCTAGCACAGAGCAGTGTGCAACACACGTGCAAGGTGGATAATAGTTTAAACAAGCACTGTCATGTTCTTCTTCACTCTCCTTGATCTGAGACCTTCTCCCTCTTCCCTGGATGTATATTTATCTCAGCAAGTGTTGGAGTTGATACAAATGATGGGCAAAGAAAACAGCAAAATACTGTGTGTCTAGTATCTGACTTCCAAACTTGGATTTTGAATTCCATAGCAATAATTGTGGAAAATAGGCTAGGTTGCGAGAGAGAAAAAATTTGTAAATTTCTAGATCACCCCTTCAGACGCCAAGAGCTAAGCCTGGCCACCAGACAGCAGAAACACATGAGCCCCTGAGGACAGGGGTCTCTCTTTCATTGGCTGATGAATTTGAAGTAGACAGACTAAAGATGGCTCCTGAAAATCTAAAATGGAGTCAGTCTTGCTCTAACTATTAGTAAAACGTCCCAACTGTGTAAAAAGTTCCCAAAGAAAGTTCCCAGAGGAGGGAGGAGGGAGGAGGGAGTCGAGGAGGCCTGTTCCCAAAAAGAATAGAGAGGTCCTGTTCCAGGAAAAGTCCCTTCTCCCTCAATGTACCTTTCCATTGTTCACTTGATTAACGACTAACCGTAAAGTTCTGCTTCTGTGATTGCTTGCTTGCACAGCTGCCAGCCCCTAGGGTATAAGAAAACCACAAAGGCTTGGTTCAGGGCTGCTTCTCCCTCCTTGCATGGAGTGGTGACAGCCCCTGCGCAGGTATCAATAAACTAATTTGACTGATTGGATTCTGGTGTCCAAGTCCCCTTGATCCACTGGTTTACAACAAATTCCCAGAGCCTAAAACTGGGTCTGGCCCTAGCGGTGCAGTGCCCGGTATTATCTGTGGGAAGGAGAAAAGTGGTGTATTCCACAGTGTAGACAGGCAGGTCCTGGAACACAGGGACTCTCCCCGCAGAGATGAAGGTCATGTAGACAGCCTTTCTCCCCAGCAAGAGAGATCAAGGAAGGGCAAGGTGAAGGCCTGCCAAGGGTCCTCACTCATCAGGGAGAGGGCTCAGGCACCCCCAGCAGGGACCTTGCTCCTCCTTCCTTTGGGCCAGGTGGCCCTGCGGCCTCTCACATGGTTGGGGCATGGGGGTGGACAGTGCCTGTCCTGTAATGGGACAGCCCTGGTGGGGAGAGAGGTAGCTGCTGCAGCCCTACTCATGGAAGCCAGAGAATGCAACAGAGAGTCCCCTCACTCCCCTCAACACCCCTCAGCGTTCCCTGAAGGAACCCGTTGGATCAGAGCCCAAGGTGAGATGACAAAAAAATTTAAAAGCTTGACCTGAACTGCCGCATGTGTATTTCAGATGCCACCACACATGGTAGTTCCTTTGCCTCCCTCCCCCTTCACAAAGGTTGCATGGTGACAGCCCCACCTCCTCCCTGACTGCTGAGAAACAGGGTGTGAGGTGGTGCTTGGGCAAGGTCAGAGGCTGGGTCCGGCCTTGATGCTCACATGAGACTTGCCCTGGGGGCAGGTTCTTAATCCTGTTTGTGTTAGCAAATCCTTAAGGCGAGGTCCGGAGACCCCTTCTTTGAGCATAGACTTTAAATCCATAAAGTAAAATAGGATTACAGAGCAGACCAGTGATGCTGAAATAAATATCAAAATCTTTTTAAATATCCGTAATTACTGACATGTGTGCTTCCTGACAATTAAATAACATGATCTAGTGGCAGGTCTATAACTATTAGAATTTTGTAGTTGTGACTGGGCGAGGTGGCTCCCAGCACTCTGGGAGGATGAGGCAGGAGGCATCCCTTGAGGCCAGGAGTCCAAGAGCAGCCTGAGCAATATAGCAAGACCTCATGTCTACAAAAGTTTTAAAAATTAGCTGGACGTGGTGGCACATACCGGTAGTCCCAGCTACTCAGGAGGCTGAAATGGGAGGATTGCTTGAGCCCGGTTGTTCAAGGTTACAGTGAACTATGACGGCACCACTGCATTCTAACCTGGGTGACAAAGCAAGACATTGTGTCAATAATAATGATGATGATGATAATTTTGAAGTTGTGATAAGCATAAACGATATTTTGGGATATCTCTAAGGGCTTAATGTGATTTCAAACTACATGTGACTTCTGTTAGGACAAAATCACGTTTTTGTCTACATTCATAATTGAGAGAAATGCTAAATTTCAGTTAAAGGATAGGAAAAACAAAGCTGTGATGTTTTCACCATCGCTGTTCACAGACCCACAAAGTTCCCTCCACCACTCTGGAAGTTCCAGGGACCCCAGGTTAAGAATCCACATTCTGAGGCCTTGTGGCCACCTTCTAGAGGGTCCCTCTGAAACTCTGGTAATGGTTTTCAAAGCAGCCAAATCCGAAGCCAGGCAGTGAGGGGACAGTGGCCCGAGCAGGAGTGGGTGCTGGTGTGGGCCCAGGACTCCTGCATCAGTGTCCGAGTGCAGACTCCAGGCCAGGCCCAGACAGACTGGTTCCAACACCCAGTGTCAGTCCTGGGAATCTGCATTTTAAACAGAAGCCGGAGTGATAGCTTACACAAACATCCTAGAATTTCTCTGGTGCTTCATCCAAATCAGGGAATTGAGACAGTGGGAAACAGCCCTGGGGGATCCTCGCACCTCCCCTGGCTGGAGTACCAGTGGCGCCATTTCATCATTGCCGGGAGATGAGCCCGCAGCGCTGGCCCTTCCGGGGCCCCTCATGTATAAGTGATGCCTGAAACGTGAGGCCACCCTGCCTCTGTGCAGGGAAACCCGAGCGGAAGAGTGTGTGGCCGGATTGATGGGCTAGGAACGCGCTGCCTCCTTCTCTGTCTCTCTCCCAAACTTCACCCACCTCCACATCCAATCTCCAGCAAACCCAGGAGCCCTGACTGCTGTCCGGGCCTAGGCAGGGAGGCCAGCCACCATGAGCTCAGGAAAGCACGCTGGGCTGAAGGCAGGTCTGGACAAACCAGCTGCGTGACCCTACGCGGGGACCGAGAGCCTGCTGACCATGAGCCACCAGCCAAAGGGCCTGGAAAAGGAAGGTGAGTCCATGTCCTCATCCTTATGGGGTCCCCCTGCAGGGGTCCTGCGATCTGGCGTTGAGAGGCACAGGGAGGACCTGGGTCTGAGGACCTCCGTCTGGATGCTCAGCCTCCCCGCACCTCGTGCACGGGAGGAAGGTGGTCACCACCTCCTTGCAGGGCTGTTGGAGGGATTCAAACCCACCCGGGCACAGCTCCAGGCACAGTGCCAGTGTGAACACGAGCCTGGAAGCCATTGTGGTCACTGCTTGCTCCTCAGAGCCCGCCAGGGTCTTTCAGTCTCCCTTTGCCTTGGTTAGAGTCGCCTTCCCTTAGCAATCCCCCAGCCGATTTCTGTGTCTGTCTATGGACGGGTGTAGAGGGATGTTCTGACCTCATTTCTCAGGGTGTCAGAGAAATGTCACAGGCTGTGGACTCTGGAGCTTGTTGAGCAAAATAATTGGAGCTGAATTCCACAATCAGCTGAGGGTCCCCACCGTGACCTGGAGGTGTGTGGGGAGCGGGGACCCTCCAGAGGTCAGCCATTTGTCCCCATTCCTCTTTTCCAGCCCGCGGTGGAGCGAGAAGGCCAGCAAGGAGTGGGTCTCCACGCACAGGTGAGATGGGTGGCGGGTCCCAGGGAGCCTGTGGCGCCCGGCACCTCTGCCCAGCCCTGCAGTGCAGCTCCTCCCTCCCCCCCTCCTTCCACACCTGCATGGAGCCCTCCTGGGAGGCAGGCGGTGTCACTCGGGAGGGGCAGGGTGCCATGAAGAGAGGGCCTGCGCTCAGCCCCAGCAGTCGGGGGAGACCTCAGAGTTAGTGACACTTTGAGGTGAGCCCTGGGAAGCAGTGAACATCCCCAGACTCGGGAATGTGACCTCAGCTCTTCTGTGAGCTGGTGGGGGAGCCAGCCCACTCCAGGAGGAGCTGGAGAGCCCGAGGCAGCCACAGGCAGGCGGGAGAGAGCCCTCCGAGGGTTCAGAGGAGAGGGGCAGAAGCCACACCCACAGGTTGGGCGTCCTACACTTCATGTCACAAAACATCATGACATGATGCCATTTTCTCCTCGTCACATCCCAGGCAGGGCTAGGCCCTGCCCCTGCCTGTCAGTGAGGAAGGAGAATCTTGGGGGGCTTTGGGAGGTTGGAAGAGATCTCCCCCAATTCTGAGAGGGAGGGCCTCACTGTGGGTGAAGGAACTCCAGGATCCACCCCATCTCCCCCACCTCCCAAGCCCTTCTCCTCTCGTCCCTAACCCTAACCCACTAGCCCCCGATTGTCACGCCCTGAGTCCTCAGTGAGGCAACTCCGAGGGGAGAGACCCAGGGCAAGAGGCCCCCAGGGTCAGGCAAGGGGGTGCCGAGGATATGCCACTGGCCTCTCCACAGCCTTCCTGCCCCCACCTGCCTTCCTCACCCCCCACCTCCCTCAAAGACACAGCAGCGAACATGGGAACATGCTGTGCCCCACAGTGGCCAGAGGAGAAGCCCCTTCTTCACAGGAGGGGGCAGCCCCTGGGGCTCCTTTGATGACAGGTGCATGTAGGGTGCTCGGGGCTGGCTGTCTACATCTCTTTCCCCTTGTGTCGTCCAGGTGCCATCCCCTCGGCACCCAAACTGGCTTCCTTCCACCTCGGCTGAAGGAGCTGGGTCTTGTGGCCATCACCTATGTGCAAACATCCCTTGGGTAGGATGGAAATGGAAGGTCATTTTGCCCAAAACACAAACCCTTTCCTACTGAAGTACACCCCTCCCTGCGGCCATTGTCCCTTTCCCTCAGAAAATGGGAAATGGGTTCGAATTTTCACTTCAGGAATCCAAGTGGTCGAGGAATGCAGTGAAATTAAATATTGAGAATCCATTAAATTAACTGAAACCTAATTACCTAAAGGTTCCACCTCAAATCTCTAGAGTCACCTCTGAGGGGGTCCGATATCCTTTTCCTGCGGCTTATACTCTACAAGGAAAAAAAAATAAGTCTGAGAATACAAAGTCCTTTTCTCAAAATAACTTGAGTTTGCTACTCCATTTGAAGAGAAGGATGTGCACCCTCCCCTCCTGTGCCCCTCGCTCAACGCCCAGATCTGCTGAGTTCACTGGGTGGGCGGGCAAGCGGCCCAGCTTCTCCTCGGGTTGCTCTGTGAGTCCCCCAGCGGAGTGGGGTGCACACACGGGAGGCTGGCTGCGCTTACAGGGGTGCATGCTGGGCTTGGAGGTCTCCCTAGCGAGACAGCTGCCTTTCCAGCTCCTAAATTATGCATCATGTGGCGTCCATTGAAAACTATGAAAGGAAAAAAAAAAAAAAAGCAGCTTATTTTCTGTGTAGAAGAGGCTTGGGGAAGATTGAAGCACAAATTCTAGCTTGTTTTGCACATTCTACATGAATTTTGTTCAGTTTGAGAATGAGATTGCATCAGGAATTACAGTTTGGAAAAAAATTTGTAACCCCCAAGTTATATCTGCAATGCTTGAAAGAATGCTTTACAGTTCGTTACCACGCTGAAAATCACTGTATTAGCTGGTTAAGGACACGCAGAGAGTTCAGACGAGGATGCAAACATGCTATGACTTTCTTATCCAGTTCTTCAAGCAACATGGAGCTGGTCGTTATGGGGGCCCAGGAGACCCTTCTCCTTGTTCGCTTGCTTTGATCTCTGCTCCTCTGTTTGCTCCGAGAGCTTGGTTCGTCCTAGAGCTCTCCTAGGCATCACAGCTGTGGTGATATTTGTTTTGCATCATCCCCTTCTAAGGGGGCCTGAAGCCTTCCAGAGCCATGGGTTGGAGCATTTACAGGACAAACTCATTTTTACTGGCTGATACCAACCAGTGTCCTACCTCGGATGAGTTATATTTTGCTAAAATACTCTTTCATTACATTGTCTTACCAAATACCCTTTTTCCATAGGGAGTGAGGAGGAGGAAGGGAAAGAGATTAGGGGAAGAGTGCAAATAGCACTTGTCAACTGAAGAATGACAAGGTTCATAATTTTGGAAAGGAGAGCTTTATTTCTCACAGAGGGTTGTAACCCGCTGGCTGGCCATGTTGCAGGCTGGGAAGCGTAGCCTCGGGCAGAAGCCAAGAGCAAGCACTTTGAGGGAAAGGGAAAGGAAATAGGAATTTATGCTGAGCAGGTTTGCTGAATATACATATTTAATAAACCATAGGAGGAGAATGTTTATGAAAAGAGAAACATGTGGATGCACCAGTGAGCTTCACACCCCTTTGTAGGTTGCATGTACAAAAAATGGCAGCATTGGCATGATGCAAGGGTAGAGTTTTCGTCCCTCTGATATCAAAAGGTGAACCACTCTGTGGTCGGTGGTCTCTTATCAGGAAGGAATACTGGTCAGCTCTTGTGTCAAAACCTCAAAAAGGGAGGAGCAGTATTAGGCAGTTGGTTGAAATCAGCAATGGAGCAAGTCTTTCCAAAGGGCTGGTTTCTGTTTAACCCTCAGGGAAGAAAGCCTGATGATGGTTAGTGAGGGAGGGGGTATAACGAGGTGTGTCCGCACTCCCATCCTGGCATGACCAGGCTTTCCAGTTTTAATTTAATGTTTCTCTTGAGTTCCCTTAGCCAAGAAGGTTCAGTCAGTTAGGGGTTTAGGATATTATTTTTATTTCTTACACTCAATACTTTTCAATGCTTCTACTCCAGTTATCTCATCAGTCCCTGCAGAAACCTCACCACTTAGAAACTGAGTTCCAAATACATGGATTACGAATGGTGGAGTCAGACCCATGTTTGATGCCTCTTCTTGCCTTCACAGCAAAGGAAGCAACGGCAGCCCCCTGCTCACAAGACCCTCCCTACAGCAACTGGGGACCAGTACCCCCCCCCCACATCACTGTCTTCCATGCTGTTAGCGTGATCCTTTGCTGCAAAGCTGCAAAGGCTCCTCACCCTGCAAAGCATGCTGCATTATTACACCCTCATCCTCTGAATTTCTTTTCTTTTTCTTTTTCTTTTCTTTTTTTTTTTTTTTTTTGAGACAGAGTCTTACTCTGTTGCCCAGGGTAGAGTGCCGTGGCATCAGCCTAGCTCACAGCAACCTCTAATTCCTGGGCTCAAGCAATCCTCCTGCCTCAAGCTCCCAAGTAGCTGGGACTACAGGTGTGTGCCACCATGCCCGGCTAATTTTTTCTTTATATATTGTTAGTTGTCCAGCTAATTTCTTTCTATTTTTAATAGAGACAGGGCCTCGCTCTTGCTCAGGCTGATCTCGAACTCCTGAGCTCAAACGATCCGCCTGCATTGGCCTCCCAGAGTGCTAGGATTACATGCGTGAGCCACCACGCCCGGCCTCATCCTCTGGATTTCAAACCAGCTCCCTATGAGTAGGAACCCCTGTCCCCACCCCTGAGCACCAGAGCATACCTGGACTCAGCTCTGTGTTGGTCACCCATGCCCAGACACCCTGGCATTTCCATGGGGCCCCTTGATCCTGTTTCCTCTGCCCAGAATCCACCCATCTTGCTACCACAGCCACCCCCAACATTTCTCTGCCCGCTTCTTTTCTTGGCAAACTCCTGTTCATCCTTCAAGATTCAGGATAAGTGTAGGGGAGGAAATTTTTTCCCTCTACCATCCTAGGTTCAGTAGCTGCAGGCCTTGTAAATCAAGCTGACAAAAGACAGATTAACAAGAGGAAAGAGCATTTAATTATGCATGTACACAAGAGAATTCACAAAGAAATGTGATTCAAGGAGGTGGTTAGAATTTGTGGCTTAAATACTATCTTAAGGGCTTATATCATCTTAAAGGGTGACAAAGGGTAGAGAAGAGGCTTGACAAAGGAAAGAGGTTTGGGGCTTCTGGGCGGGGGTAAGTTATGAAAGGTGGCTGGGAAACGTACGGTAAATAAGGATTATTTAGTAAGGTTTGTGATGTAGGTAAGGGTCTTCTCAGATCTAAGGGTTGTCTCTGGAGTAGTTATCTTCCTGGCAAAGGAGAGGGAGACCTTCTACAAATCGAAATTTATGTCCTGATTTTAGTCTGAAAGGAGAGAGGGAAGGCAGAGAAATAATTGCCTTCAGCTCAAAACAATCCTTATGCCAAAGTGGCATATTTTGGTATGACATACTCTGTTTGCCTTCATAAATACCAGTTCTTTGTGAAGCATTCCCAATCACTCCAACTATAATTTATTACTCCTTTTCTGTATTTCTACAGTCTTTTTTTATTTAGTCCACCATTTATTCCTTCTTATTAAAAACAAAATACATTTTCTAAATTATTATAAAAAGCTGGCTACCTAAGTACCACCACACAACCTGTTAACAAGGTTAACGTATTGCTTACAGCGGGCAAAACTTTGGCAGTATGTCAGAGAGGAGAAAGTAAGACGAGAACTTATTGGGAATTGGAAAATGGACTTAAGGGAGGTCTTTCAAAGTTGGAGCTGACATACGATTGGGTAAGAATCGTAACACATAACAGTTCACAAGGAACGGCAGTACCAGGATTTTGAGATGAGGCATTAGAAGAATCTTAGGGCCCAAATATCTGTTGATGCTTTTCCACTGAAGAACTGACATGTCTTTGGGAAAATCTTGTAATGAACAATGAAGCCGTTTGCCTGGGCAGGAGACTCCTGAAAAAATTAAGTCATGCTCATGAAGAAAGAGGCACAGCACAAAGTCATCTTTTTTTTTTTCTTTTTTTTATCTTTTTAATGTGCCGTGAAAACACAAAGTCATCTTAACATAGACACTGAGGTGTCACTCAGGTTCTCCGTGTCCAGGCTGTGTGTGGACAAAGACGGTTTAAGTTCTTAGTCCCTCCTTGTGGTCATCCATTAGCCCAAGCAGAAGGAAAGACCATCAGTATCTGAGAGTATATCAACCCAGGTCTTCACCACTGTTTGAGGGTCACAGCTACATGTCCGTTGTCTGTTTACAGTTATTTCAGCCTCCAAGTTTCTGGCAGTAGTTTTGTGAATCTGTGTCAGTTTTTCAGGTTTGCTGGATCATTTGAATGGCAGCATCTGCCTACCAGCTTCTTAAACTCTGGAGATCACACGTCCGAACAGTGGCACAGAAAAATACTAAGAGAAGGGCTGCGATCATAGTTTGTATAGTCCACTTCTCAGCCAGGAGTGAAGAGCACACAGACTAAACAAGAGAACAGATCTCTTCACCAATCTGAAGAGTCTATCAGGTCGGCCATGGTGGCTCACGCCTGTAATCCTAGCACTCTGGGAGGCCAAGGCAGGAGGATCGCTTGAGCCCAGGAGTTTGAGGTTGCAGCGAGCTAGGCTGATGCCATAGCACCCTAGCCTGGGCAACAGAGAGAGACTCTGTTTCAAAAAAAAGAGTTCATCGGACCAAATATGGGGTCATTAGTCAAATTACCCAATTTTCTGATTTCTTTGTTTACGTCCTGGATCTTTTTAGTAATATTAAAGATCTCAGAGAGGTCTACAGGAATGTAAATACACCATTCTTCCCCTAAAACAGCACATGTTCTCCCCTTGAGAGGCCAATATTATATCTAAGGCAGCTCTATTCTGAACCACCACCCACCCAATTTCATAAACCTCTCGGGAGATGAGTTCTATGGCCTTAGTGGAATTGTCTAAATCACCTGCTGTTCTCTCAACCACAGCATGCAAAATTTTCTCTGCTCTACAGATCTCTTGTAAAAGTATAAATGGAAGAGTGAGAAGAGAAGAAAGAAATCGAGAATTCCTCTAGGGTAGTTAGGTTTTCTGTTCTTGAATTTGGGCCCAGATTTTCCTCCTTCTTCAAGAAAACTATCTACTGATCTCTTTTTCCTAGAGGACAAACCAATGTGTGATGTCATACACGATCCTGAGAGGAGGTGTTAGTTTACCCAGGTAACAAGTTCCTGTCTAGTTTGTAAGTAGTAGCCAGGAGGCTTCTGTGCCAGAGCCAATGCCAGTCACCGGGGGCCACTCGATGATCTGGTTTGGGCCAAAATACTCCCATGGGATTGTCAAATAATGCTATAATCTCTTGGCAGCTTTCATCAAGAATAGTTTGGTATCAGGCAGTGAATTTTGTAGTTTTGAGATCACTGAGTAGGTTTAAAGCAAAAACGTAGGGGGAGTAATGTGTCTTATTTATAAAATCTGTGAAAGTGAGACAGTCTTCAAATACACATCTCCTGCTCCCCAATCCCCTTCCAAGTTCTATTTCAGTAAAAGTGGGTTACAAATACTAGTTCTTGGCAGGACGTAGTGGCTCACACTTATAATCCTAGCACTTTGGGAGGCCGAGGAGGACAGATCGTTTGAGCTCAGGAGTTTGAGACCAGCCTGGGCAAGAGCAAGACTCCGTCTCTACTAAAAATAGAAAGAAATTAGCTGGACATCTAAAAATATATAGAAAAAAAAAATTAGCTGGGCATGGTGGCACATGCCTGTAGTCCCAGCTACTTGGGAGGCTAAAGCAGAAGGATTGCTTGAGCCCAGGAGTTTGAGGTTGCTGTGAGCTAGGCTGATGCCACAGCACTCTAGCTCGGGCAACAGAGTGAGACTCTGTCTCAAAAAAAAAAAAAAAAAAAAGAAGAAGAAGAAGAAGAAAGAAAGAAAGAAACAAACAAACAAATACTAGTTCTTACAAAAGATCCCCAAGTATTTTGGGGTGGAGGCAGGGCCTTCTGGGATATGATGGAGATTTTGGATTTCTAGCTACCTAAAGTTGCCATCTAAAAAAGAAAAATCACCCAATGATTGAGCCCAGTTACGCAGGAAACCAAATGATTTCTTACAAGGAACTGAAAGCAAAGGAAACTGGATGGTTCCCAAAGGAAAATATGCATTTAAGCCAGTTCATGAGTTAATTGTAGCTGGGTATTGGACTCATACTAAGGAGTGATTAAGGATATAATCACGACAGGGTCAGGTAGCAGACAACTAGGGACGGTCCCTAGGCCCCAGAGCCCATTGAAATTATGCAGACTGGCCGATAGTAAGCCTGCCTACCTGCCTCTGCCATTCCTCCCCATGGAAAGCACATTAAAGGCTCTTGCCCACACTTTCTCCCCCGCTCCCTGTGCCTCCTGAAGGACCTCACTGCTTCCCCGCGTGGCCCTCACACTGTGCCATGCCTCCTGTTTCTAGGATCTGTGCACATAAAAATCACTTCCTTCATAACAGTCATTTCCATGTTTGTGCATCTCACCATACCTGATTGAAACAAGTCCCAGGTACCCCTTAAAACAGTCCCAGTCCTGGTTCCCAGGGAGGGCTTTTGCTCCTGGGCTTCTGCCCAAGGTAAGCTGATTCTCTGCCTCTCTCTTCAGTTTCGGGGGCAGTAATTTGCCTGCAGGACTCACTTCTCTGGTGGATCTAAGAAGAATTATTGTTTTTCAGTTTGTTCAGCTTTTTGTCATTGCTGGGATGGGAAGAATGACTCCCAAGCTCTTTCATGTTAGAGTGGAAACCAAAAGTCCAGTCATTTTGTTAACGAACCCAGGAGGGGGTTTCTCTGTTGCTTGCAGCACAGCAAGTCAATTACTGAGACAACAGTAAGGAAGAAAGGATTTATTGTAGAGGATACATCAACTGGGAGGTGGGAGGAATGGACTGCCTCAAATCTGCCTTCCCAACCAACATGATCAGGGTTTTTCCTGGAGGTGAAATGAACAATGTGTGAGGGGAGTGAGTATCATTATATGTTTGGGGTGGAGTGGAGGGCACACAGTATAGTGAGAAATCATGTTATTGTATATATCTCATGATTTAAAAATGATCGGTAAGTCCCTCCCAGGGTGGGGATTTTAGTAGTGTAATGAGCTAGGGGGTAATACTGATCATTTTTTCAGCCTTGTGTGTAGGTGGGATGTGGGGAGTAGGTTGCTCAGTGGATCCTTGGGCACAATCTGTGGTAGGGTGTCATTTTTCTTGTCTTTTCTGGACAAAAAGGTGGTGTGAGGCTCTGTAGTTATGCTGTGACTGTAAGGAGGCTCTGCCATTTCTGGCCTGGGAACTTGAAACAGGAGAATTACAAAAAACAAAAGTTTTCTTGTTTATGGAGTTGGTTACACTTTTATTTTGTACGTATTTTCTCTGTCTTCTTAGGCAAGGCAGGGCAATTTTTTTGCCCAGTGTCCTTTATGTTTACAGTTTCTTCAAGTATGTTTATCAGGAGATTCCTCCATTAGGGTTTGGATGACTGAATACTTTCTACAGAAAGCACAAAAGTGATCATGTCATGTCTCTGCTCAAAACTTTTCTAGGGCACTTCCCACCTGCAACTAGGCTGATCACCTTGTCTTAGTTTACCAGGGACGCTACTAGTTTTAGCACTAACCAGTTTTAAGTCCCATGTTCTAGAAAATCCCTCAGTCCCCAGCTGAGGACTGCTTCAGTTTTAAAATAGGAAGTCCTATGTCCAGGAAACCCTCTTCCCCACACCCACTTGGCATCTTCCCCCCTCACACCACTCACTATCTAACCCCGCCCCATATCCACTCGCTGTGTACCCCTACACCCCATGTCCAGGCCTCAGCCTAGAAGTTTCTTCCTTTGGAATGCCTTCCTCAGCTGCTCAGGTCTGAGTGAAGCTTGCCCCTGTGCTGCTTGGCTCACGCTCTGTCTTCTCCACTAACTCAAAACTCAGCGAGGCAAAGCATCTTGTCAGTCTCTGCCACTGCCATAGCCCCGTACTGTGAACAGCACCTGGCAGGTGCTCGGTACATGTTTTTCTGTAGGTGAATGAGTCAGTGAATAAAACGACAAATGCATCTCCTGTGAGTTCTCGGCCAATGCAGTGGGTCAGGCATGCAAGCCCCTTGTCCTCTTGAATATGCTCCCAGTATCCCAGCTTGAAATCCAAGAAGAGAACTTTGAGCAGTTTCTCTTAGAACTTCAGAGCAAATTCCCTGCAGTGAGCCCAGCATGCTCCGGCTGACAGCACACTTGCGCAGACATTAGAGAAAGGGCCTGCGGAGAGGCTGGTTCCCTAGAAGCAGAGACTGAGTTGAGGGTTCTCATGAGGCTGATTGTTCTCAGGAGACGTGGAGAGAGGGGAGCAGGATCATCGAGCAGGGCAGGAGCTGAGCTGGGATGTGGTCTCAGCTGGATTCCAGCCTCAGTCTCATCCCCTGGGGAAGTCTACAGCGTGAACAAAGCACAGACTTGCTCCTGAGACAGCAGGATGTCATGCCCTAAATCAGTTAGTAATTGGCTGTGGGCTGCTTGAGGAGGGGAAAGGGATGAAAACTATTGAGCATTTCCCAACAAGATGACTCCCATCGACCCAGGGTTCCCCGGGAGAAGGGAGAAGCTGTGAGCTGGTAGTGCCAACACACACAACGTTTAGGGATGATGCCAGGGCCAGGCAGTAGGGACCTGGGGAGATCACTGACAGCACCTACTGGAGTGCCCAAAAGGAAGCCAACTCAGAGAACAAGCTGCCTGCTCAGGTTACCTAGGTAACAACCAGCACAGCCAGGCTCCCTGCCCAGGTGTCCAGACTCCAAATCCCCAGCTCAGGCTGCCCAAATCCAGCCCCATCTACCATCAACCAGCTGCGGTGCTATTTCACAGGGTGGCTTGTTGCTCAGAATACAAGAGCTCAAGGGTCGAGAAAGCAGAGACGAAGCTTTCAGGACTGCTGCGGGGGACTGGAGAGGACTCCCCTCTGCTCTGCCCAGCATGCAATCTCTCACAGTGCAGGCGGGGGACCCACCTGGCCCTGGCAGAAAAGCTAGGACAGGAGCCACTGCAGCAGACAGTGAGAGCAAGTGCTCTGCAGCCAGCTGGGGGCCTGGCCACGCCCACTCTGACACAGGGCCTCAGTGGGCAGAAGCGGCAGGTGGGCTGGGGACACAGGAGGGGAAAGAGCCTTTGCTCAGTAAGTAGCTCCCAAGTGCAGATCCCTGACTCCTGTTTTTAAGGAACCCTCTAACCATGCAGAGAAATAGGGGCTACTAGAGCCATTTGATGGGTGAGGAAACTGAGGTACAGAGCAGTAATTTAGCTGTGGTCACAGAGATAAGTGACAGAACTGGGATTTTCATGCAGACTAGCCTAGCCCCAAATCTGCGCTCTTTTTACAAATAAAAAGATCTTATTTTTGGTTAAGAGGCAGAGTCATGACGTCCACTCTCAGATGCCATAGCTGTGCTATGTTTATTATCAATTTAACAGAGTATTAACATCCCCATGTTAGGGGTGAGCTGAGACTCAGAGAGGTTAGGACACCTGCTCAAAGACGCCCAGCTAGAAAGTGATGGAAAGGTTCATGATTAGCACCAGACCTCATTATCCTTTCCCCTGTATTTGATTTGCAAATGTCTGTGTGGATACTTGTGCTTAAACTAGCTGTTGGGCAAACTGGGGAAAGCTCACACTGTAGAGTGGATTCTGCACCACCAGACCATTTGTCAATGCTCTGAAGTCACTGTTAAAAACAAACAAACTGCTGGGCGTGGTGCCTCACGCCTGTAATCCTAGTACTATAGGAGGGCGAGGGCAGGAGGGTTGCTTGAGACCAGGACTTCAAGACCAGCTTGTGTAACATAGAAAGACCCCATTTCCACAAAATATATAAAAATTAGCTGGGCATGGTGGTGTGCACATGTAGTCCCAGCTACTGGGGAGGCTGAGGCAGGAGGATCACTTGAGCCCAGGACTTGGAGGTTGCAGTGAACTATGATGATGTCACTGCACTCCAGCCAGGGAGACAGAGCAAGACCTTGTCTCAAAAACCAAACAAACATTTAGGCAGTGCTGAGGAACAGGCTCAGCAGCTAGCTCAGCAGCTCTCACCCCTTGTCCCCTTCCCCATGCAGAGGGCACCCCAGGGGGTAGCACCTAGAGAATGGAGCCAGCCAGGCCTTTCCTGTCCCAGCATCCAGCCTTACCCAACAGAGGCCTACACTTGGCCTTGGCATTGGGGATCAGGACATAACTCAGCTCTGACCCCAAAGAACCATAAATCCAGGAGGAGGAAAGGCACCTGCCTAGATCTCTACCTGAGGCTTAGGCTAGAGTGTGGGAGAGCCAGCAGGTCAGAGAAGGGAGACAATCATGCTTACCTGAGACCAGAGGCTTCCAAAATCGGTGCACTTTGGAGCTGCAGGGCAGACAAGATTTCTGTCCTCAGCTGTCTCATGATTCACCGCTGAGGCCCCAGTAACAAAAGACAGATTACCAAGAGAAGAGCATGCGCATTTATTTAACATAAGCTTTACATGACCCAACAGCCTTCAGAAATGAAGGCCCAAAGGCCCAGAGAAAACTGTATTTTCATGGACAGTCATGCAGAACTGTGATTGGAAGACAAAAGGGTATGATCTCATGATAATAACTAGAGGGAACTTAGCAAGGCCTGTTTGTTCAGATTCTCCTTGGCCTCTCTGTGACATTAGGACACCTGTCATATGAAGGTCTTCAGGGGAGAAGGTCAGAGAGTGACTGCCCTGTTTCTGCCATTTTCTCAATTTCCTTCAGTCTAAATCACTCAGAACACCAAGGGGCCATATTTTGGGGCATCATGTTCTGAGCCCTGACAGAGTTGACAGGCTCCAGAAAGCATCTGGGACTACTGATGGTTCATGGCTTGGGGCACTTTCCGGGCAGATGCTGCTGGGGCCAGAACTGTCCATTTCTTGCCTCTGCAGGTGACAGGTCGGGGAGGAGACCCTCCAGCAAGCAGGCGCCCCCAGGCAGGCGCGGATCCCCGCCTGGCCAGCAGGACAGGGCCAGGGGCAGCCAACAGCCCGGGTCTCCCCGGAGGAAGCAGACAGAGCGCAGGAGCCAGACGACAGATCGCAGGAGCCAGACGACAGAGCGCAGGAGCCAGACGACAGAGCGCAGGAGCCACGGAGGGGAGCTGCGGGGACAGGAGCGGAAGAGGGATGCGAGGGCTTCCCTCAGGGAGCAGAGAGAACCCCCAAAGAAGGAAAAGGAGGTTCTGAAGAAGGAGGAGCCACGGAAGAGGCCGAAGAAACCCAGGTGTGTTGTGGCTCTGATTGGGGCACTTGCTGCGCCCCGTCCCTCCCTGATGAGGGTCTGATGCCCCCTCCTCTGCTCTGCTCTTCTAGAATTGTGGCATGGTAGAACCCTTCACCAGCTCAGAAATTCTGGGATTTCGGGGTTGGATTTGCTTGTTTTGTCTCCTTTGTTCCATTAGCACTAATGCACATGGGTTAGTGGACAGAGCCAGTTTACAGAGTCAGCAAGTGGGGGTTTAGGTTTCATGTTTTGCTACCAATTTTGATGGGCGTCTCCCTCTCCCCTCCACCCACCCTGCCACCGCTGTCTGGCTTCTTTTATCCCTAAAGAAGTCGAACTAGCCCGGGGACTGTGGGAAGCGCACACAGTAGCTTGGATTTTGTGCAGCTGAGCACACAGTGCGGTCTGGGCAATGGGAGGGTCGTTGCAGGGGCGTTTCCAGCTGGACACTCTCTACAGCTGTGCTGTCCTATAGGACAGTCACTAGCCACACGTGGCTGTTGAACACTTGAAATGTGGCCCATATGACAGAGAAACTGAATTCCTAATTTAATTTTAATTCGACGTTAATACCACTGAGTTGACACAAGAGTTAGCAAATTTACTTAACTTGGACAGATAGACGTAGTTTTAAAACTAATTCGATTTGACTTTGAAGGCAAAATACCTCTTTTTTTTTTTTTTTTTTTGGAGATAGAATCTCACTTTGTTGCCCAGGCTAGAGTGAGTGCCGTGGCGTCAGCCTAGCTCACAGCAACCCCAAACTCCTGGGCTCAAGTGATCCTGCTGCCTCAGCCTCCCAAGTAGCTGGGACTACAGGCATGTGCCACCATGCCTGGCTAATTGTTTCTATATATATTAGTTGGCCAATTAATTTCTTTCTATTTAAATAGAGACGGGGTCTCGCTCTTGCTCAGGCTGGTTTTGAACTCCTGATCTCGAGCAATCTGCCTGCCTCGGCCTCCCAGAGTGCTAGGATTACAGGCGTGAGCCACCGTGCCGGGCCCAAAATACCTCTTTTACAAAAAGATGACCTATTGTTGTCAATGCAGTTGCGAGTATCAAGGGAAAATGACATTTTGCTATTTGATAAAACTATTGGGAAACTTTTAAGTGTGTCCAAAACAATGTGGGTATGTGAATCTACTTTTTTACCTATACGTTTATGAAATCCAAATACACATTAAATATGTCTGATGAAAGTCTAATGTGTGAATTGCTGTGTGCTGTGGGCACGAAACGAACATCAGACTTTGAAGATAGTAGAAAAAGAGACTGTAAAAGATCTCTAATAATTCTCTATTGATTAATGCTAAATGATAATTTTTGATATATTGGATTAAAGGAAATGTATTATCAAAACTAATATACCGATTTCTTTTTACCACTTTAAGGTGGCTTCTAGTACAATAAGTCCCGTTCTATTTCCACTGGGCAGCGCTGCGCTAGGGTGTGGTGCGAGGGCAGGACTTAGAGAAACAGAGTCTGGGGAGGGATCCCCGGTGCCAAGGGCTACAGGATAGAGTTTCGGCCTCTGCTGACAGGTGGCAGGAGTCACTGATGGCTTCTGGGCAGGGGCAGGAGTGCCGTCTTGCCTGTGGGTGCCTGTGCATTCAGGAACACCTGAGGACACCCATCTCCTCTCCAACTCCCCTCTGCATCTGCCCCGGTTCTGCCTCCAGATCGTCCTCTTCGGCCTCCAGTGTGTCTGGCAGGGAGTCCCTGTCTGAGGAGGAACTGGCTCGGATCCTGGAACAGGTGGAGGAAAAAAAGAAGCTCATCGCCACCATGCGCAGCAAGCCCTGGCCCATGGCGAAGAAGCTGGCGGAGCTCAGGTGAGCAGGCTGGTGGCGGCCAGGGCCTCTGGGTGTCCACAAGGCTCGGCCCCTTCCTCCTCTCTGCCCCAGCGTGTGGAGCACAGCACTCGGGAGCCCCGCTTGAGCCAAGGCAGGCCTGCAGGGGGAGAGCCATGAGGCTCAGCGATCTCCCCACCTGTTCCCAATCCTTCCATCGCCTGCCACCTTTTCTGTCCCATGCCCACCCCCTCTGGTGACTTCAGTGCCTCCTTCACAGGCCAGCACAGATATGCCTTCCCCAGCGATGCTTTCTGTGACCCCTTCCTTCTCGAGAGCAACTCTCTCCTGTGTTCTTTGAGCACCGAGCACCTCTCCGTGTGGGGCACTCCTGCTTGTAGTGGCTTGCACGCTGAGTGGGGACAGGGTCTCTTAGCTGTTCTCACATCCATATCGCCTAAGGCCACCCTGGTACCGATGCTCCACGAATACCATTCTGTGGACGATAACTTGTACCCACACTGCTCAACTCCTGTTTTTAACTCAGGCACTGCTCTGGTTTCCGCACGAAAGACTGTCACCCCAAGCACGTTATGCTTCTTGAGTCTCTGCTGCACTTTCAAGACAGGAGCAGAAGTCACACTGCATAACCTCTGGATGTCCACTAAAAAATTCTCATCCAACATTCCCATTCTCCCCGAGGTCCCTCCTGTTTTTCTGTCACAGCGTTGGAGGTGATGCCCACATTCCCCCTCTCTGTATAGAAAGCCCATGTTCCCTGGCTCCTCTCACACCCGAGTTTCCTCACTGCTCAAGTCAAACCCGTCACCCTTCACAGAGCAGAGCAATTAATTGGCAGCCATGTTTTGTCACTGTTTGCCCCGTGCAGCGTAGCAAAGGCGATGGCTGCACCAGCACAGCGAGACCCTGGCTGGGTTTCTGGGAAACAGCGCTTACTCCACTGCCTGCAAATTACTACACCACCTCTTATGCTGCTGTGAGAAGAGATACCTCCCTGCAGTGCCTCTAGACCTGTGCTGCAGACCAGTGCTGCCCACCGGGACTTTCTGAGCTGATGGAAATCATCCTAGAGCTGCACTGTCTACTATGCAGCTGCTAGCCCTGTGTAGCTATAAGTACATAAAGTAATACCCACGTTAATTGGCTTGATTTTGCCATTCCACAATGTGTACCTCCACCAAACCATCATGGACACCATAAATACATACAAGTTTTGCTTATCAATTTAAACAATAAAAAAAATAATTTTAAAACATTTAAATAGTCACACGTGGCTACTGATGACAGCGTGGCTCTAGGCCCAGCTCTAAGCGGTGGGCTGTCTTCCTTCCTGGCCTCCTTTTTTAGAGTCCCTTCTGCCTGCTCCCTCCAGGTGGGGTCTTCCTCCCATCCCATGCAACAGCCACCTGTCACTCGAACAGAACCTCACTCCCACTCAGGTGTCACCAGAACACATCTTTTATTAACAGTGGGAAAAAAAAGCAGCCTTGATGCATATGGAAATGAGATCTCCAGCAGGCTGGAAGTCTCAGGGACCATGAAAATCTCTAAGGACTATTCAGCTGCCCAGAGGAGAAATCTGACATCCTCTCCCTGCCATGAGGAGGGCAGTTCCTGCTCCTGATGGGAAGGGCAGAGGCTAAGGTCTGAGAAGCTGGAGACTTGTCTCTCTCACCAGAGTGGATCTCTCTGGCAAACAATGGGTCTCTGCCCTCCAAGCCCTCTTCCTCCCCTCCCTCCCTGCCTCCCTGACCCAAGATTCCTCATCCTAGGCTCAGGTCTAAGGCTCTCCCCACACTCAGGCTGAGTTATCTACTGCCCTTCTGGTCCCCAAGGCACTGTCGCCTCCCTTGATTGGATGCTCGTGTCTGCAGAGCTGTGTCTTCTTCATCATTTAACATTCTTTCCTTTTTATACATAGCCAACACTTGCCGAGCATGCCCTAAATGCCGGCCACTGATCTGAGTGTGGTATGTGTAACAATTCACTTAATCCTCACAACCGCTCAGTCATTATCACCATTTTACTGATGAGAAAAGTGAGACACAGAACAATTAAGTAATTTACCCAAGGTCTCATAGCATGTGAAGTGGTCCAGCCAGGATTTGAACTAGGGAATTCTGGCTCTAGAATTAATTAATTCGGTTAATTTGTAATCACCTCTCCAGCATTACCAGACATTCTAGAATGCACCCGTTCGCCTCCTATATGATTTCCTCTTCTGGCAGTAAAGTCACCAACCACAGAGAGTGTCCCCAGACTATGTGCTCTTTTTTAGGAACAGAGGTGTGGGGCCCCAGCCTCTGGCCCAGTCAGGCAGTTGGCTGAGCTGAGCATAGTTGTCGTCGACTGTCAAAGAAGGACAGCAAGGCATGAAAAGCAACAGTAGTGAAATGGGCAAACTTGAGTTCACATCTCTGCCACCTTTGGGGACTTGGGCTGGCCACTTGCTCCCTCTCAGGCTGGTTTCCTTCCTTGGACCTCTCTGAGCTTCACACTCTTCGTTTATAAAATAGGAGTAATATTATCTACCTCACAGGGTTGTTCTGACAAATTCAAAATATTTGTATTAAGGGTCCCAGCACATAATCTGCAGTTAATAAATAGTGGTTATTGTTATTATTAAAGCTGGGACATCTTTTGTGCCAGACACTGTGCTAAGGCCTAAGAGATAAGGGAACAAAGGTGAATCAGAGAAGCGCGAGGACATCGTCAATGACACACTGTAGGATGTGAAGTTGGCATAAGAGCTTCTGGTGCCAGAGGGGTATTGGCTTCAATCTTAGAAAATTACCCGCACTGCTTGCTTTCTTCAGAGAGATCAGAGGCCTTCTGCTTCTGGAAGATGGAATAGACTTACTTTTCCCTAGACTTCCCACTAAGCACAACTAAAACCCTAAATATTAGACATAAAGCAAATGTTAGAAGATTTGGAAAGGTGGAAAGGTAGAAAGAAGAAGGTAGACTGGCTAAGGACCTTAGGATCAAAAGAATGACAGGCCATTGAGTTCCCTGGGTTTTCTTTCTTTCCTTATGTATCCCAGACTGGGTACTGGACAAGACAGCAACCCAGAAACATCAATGGATACAAACAAAAAAACACCCCAAGAAAAGCCTGCTCCCTCTAGCCAAAGGACCAGGCAAGGGACAGCCTGGCAAGACAGAAAGGTCTGGACAATAACTGCTTACTCCGGCCAAACACCACAAACAGCAACCCTGGCAGCAAAGGCAAGTGGGGAAGCCTAGATATCCACCCTTGCCAGGCTAAAGCAAGGTGCCCCCCACATCCCCAGTAGGGCGGTGTCAGAGAAGGCTGAGTGGGGAGCAGACGATTTATCTACACTAGGCAGTAATGGATCCTCCTTTTCCCCGTGGTGTCAGTGGGGACCACGTGGGGAATCTAGACTTTCCCCACTCCCTGGCAGTAACCAGGCATGAGTGGAGGCCTAAAGGGGAGCCTAAATTCCCATCCCTATTCAGCAGTGACAGGGGGCCCTTCCCAGTCCCAGGCGTCAAAGGAGGCCAAATGCAGAACCTGGACTTCCAATTCCACCTCGAAATAACTGGGCAGCATCCCCCTTCACCTACCAGAGCAATGTCAGAGGAGGCCTGGTAAAACACAAGATGTAAATAAGATCTGGAGTCTTATAACATAATGTCCAAAATGTCCAGGCTTCAACCAAAAATCACTTGTCATGCCAAGAACCAGGAAGACCTCAAACTAAATGGTAAAACACAATCAACAGATGTTAACATGAAGACAACATAGATGTTAGAATTATCTGAAAAGGTTTTAAAACAACCATCATAAAAATGCTTCAGTGAGCAATTGTGAACACATGAAACAAATGGAAAAAAATAGAAAGTCCCAGAAAAGAAATAAAAAATATAAAGACGAACAACTGGAAAAATATAATAACTGAAATTTTTTAAAAACTCAATGAATGAATGGGCCCGACAGCAGAATGAAGAGAACAGAGTGAAGAATCAGTGAACTTGGAGACAAATCAAGAAAAAACACCCAATCTATACAACACAGAGAAAATAGTCTGGAAAAAAATGAACAGAGCCTCAAAGATACGTGGGACTACCATAAAAGACCTAACATTAGTATCATTGAAATTCCAGGAAAAGAGGAGAAAGAGGGTGGGGCTGGAATGGATTCAAAGAAATAATGATTGAAAAATTTTCAGATTTGGCAGATCCAAGAAGTGAAACAAATCCCAAGTAGGATAAACCCAAAACAAAGAAATTCATCCCAAGACACAGCAGAGTCAAACTTCTAAAAACTTGTAAGCAGTCAGAAAGAGTCAATACACTACCTATAGGAAAAAATATTAGAATGACAATAAATTTCTCATCAGGAACCATGACAGACAGGATAAATTGGCATAACAATTTTCAAATGCAAAGAATTATCAGCCCAGAATTCTATATCCAGTGAAAATATCCTCTAAGAAGAATAAAGGAGAAATCAAGACATCCTCAGATGAAAGAAAACTAAGAAAATTTGTCACCAGCAGATTTACCTTAAAAGAACAGCTGAAAGAATTCTCTAAACAGAAAGGAAATAATAAGAGAAGGAATCTTGGAACATCAGGAATGAAGAAAGGACATGGTAAGAACAAAAAATATTGGAAAATTTCATAGATTTCCCTTTTCCCCTTAAGTTTTTAAAATTATGTTTGGCAACTGAAGCAAAACTGATAACACTATCTAAAGTGATTCTCAATGAATGTAGAGGAAATGTTTAAGACAGTTATATTATAAATGGGGAGGGTAAAAGGATGTGAAGACAGGCAAGGTTTCTACAATTCACTCTAACTAGTAAAATGTCAGCACCAGTAGACTTTGATAAGTACACTATATGACAAATCATATGTATATGTGTATTATATATAATACCTAGAGTAACTACCAAAAAAAGCTATATAACGGATATACTAAAACACACTATAGATAAATCAAAATGAAATTCTAACAAATGTTCAAGTTACCCGCAGAAAGGCAGAAAAAATGAAAGCAGAAATTAAAACAGAGAGAATGAACAGAAAAAAATAAGTCAGCAGACATAAGCCTTAACATATCAATAATTACATTAAATGTAAGTAGTCTAAATATACCAATGAAAAGAGATTGGCAAAGTAGATTTTTTTTTTAAATGGCCCAACTATGTGTTGTCTACCAGAAACTCATTTTAAATATAATATAATGACATATGTAGGTTGAAAATAAAAATGTAGGGAAAATATGCTATGCAAACATTACCCAAAAGAAAGTGGGAGAGGCTATTAAAGAAGTTTGCTGTAAAAATGTTAGTTGTTAACATTTCTTTTTTTTTTTTTTGATTCTTATTTTACATATTTTTATTCTTTCTTTATTTATTTTTTTTAGATTAGGGTCTTGAGTACAAATGTGAGTTGTTAGTATTTCTATACCTTTACTGTATCCAAAAAAGTTTACTGTGACCTTTGAAATTCTTAAACCACGTGGGCTCTTCACAGTGACTGGGCCTTAGAGTTTGCAGCCAGCCTTGGACAGGGCCCTTGTTCTCTTGAAGGCTTTCTGGGGCTCTGAACTGAGAAAAGAGAAACATTTGCTACTGGGCTCGATGGCTCAGGCATACTGTCCCTACTTTTGAAAACTGTCATCTAAAGCCCCTAAATCTTAAAACCTTTAAACTCAGAAAACTCCAAGTGTTTATGTGTCTCTGCCCACTTGTGACATACAGAAAGGGGACAAAAATACAAAAAGTGTGAAACCATTCTTTGGTATTTCAGTGGTGTTGGTGGTCACGGATAACTCATGCCAGGACATCTGCTGCCTAGAGGGGAACAGGAAGCTGATCCCAGTGAGAGGACATATAGCCCAGTTTTCGACCCTAGGGTAGGAGCTGGACAGGCAGCTTCATTAACATTGAGACATTGAAACATCCCAATAAAGCCAACCTCAGGATTTACCCCAGGTTGGAATGCAACTTTGACACATGTCACTTGCCCACACTTGTGCTTTGGAGGCAGCAAGAACAGTGGAGTAGGTGTTGTGTGGGAGGTGTTGGTGATTATAGCAATAGCCAGACACACAGCTTTCCTCCATCCACCCTGAGATAGACTTCACTCTCCACACACTTGTTTGGGTTTATTCAGTGGTTGCTGATAAACCAGCTCTCTGAGGAGTGGGCTAGGAGGGGCCTTGATTGCAGTATTTGCTGATTTCCATGGTCTAAACACTCCCACCATGGCCAACCCAAAGTTAATAACAGTTTAACTACTGGTTGACTGAGTGCCTGAAGATTTAACAATCTATTCTCAGAGCCTGTCCTCACCAGGTCCAGCAGCCATCCCAGAATATTTAATACACAAACTATTCATATGTTTCTCATTCAGCATTCACTGGATGTTCATCAATCACTCATTCAACATTCACACATTCCAGAAATATCAATTAAATGCTGCACCAACAGTCCTTTACTTACAATGGTCCCTGAAATGTGATTTTTCAACTTTACCATAGGTTTATCAGACATACCCTATTGTAAGTAGGGCGTTCAAATTAAGATTTTTTTGACTTTATGAAGCCCTAATTGGGATATTAACAATATTTTTGACTTACAATGGGTTTATCAGAACATAAAAAGAGCATTTATTTCTTCCTATTGCTGTTGCAACAAATTACCAAGAAGGTTAACAGTTTAAGACACCACTCTTTTATTGACTTACAGTTCCTCAGGGCAGGAGTCCAGCATGGTAACACTGGATTCCCAGGGTCTCACTGGGCTAAAATCAAGATATCAGCAGGGCTATGGTTCTCGTCTGGGGCTGAAGGTTCTCTTCCAAGCTCCCTGGTTGTTGGCAGAATTCATTTCCTTCTCATACTTTCCACCTGGCCCCTCCAGAGAGGCCCCAGCCACAGAGAGTCAAGAATTTTCCTACTTCTAATTTCTCTTACTCACCCTCGTGCCACCTGTCTCTCTGACTCGTCTGCCTTCCTCTTCTGTTTGTAAGGGCTTGTGTGATTACACTGGGGCCATCCAGATAATCCAGAACAATCCCCCTTTTTTAAAATCAGTAATCTTCATTACATCTGCAAAGTCCCCTTTGCCATGCAACATAATATATTCACAGTGTAACACCAGCAGGTAGAGGCCACAGGGGCCAAAATTCTGCCTACCACAAGTGCCTGGTATGTGCCAAGCACTATTCTTGGCATTTGGGAAACTTCAGTGGACAAAACAGACAAAAATGCCCTGCCTTCATGGAGTTTATATTCTAACTAGAGGTATAAAAACACATAGGCCTTCAGCCACATGAGTTTGAGCCTTCATCTTTCAGATTTCCTTTGGTCAGGTGCCAACTGAATTCCTGCTCTTTTTTTTTTCCCTCTTAACCAGGGAGGCCCAAGCATTTGTGGAGGAGTATGAAGGAGCCTTGGGAAAGGGGAAAGGCAAGCAACTTTACGCCTACAGGATGCTGATGGCTAAGGTGTGTCACGCAGGGCAGCAAACCTGTGGGGAGGGCCTGCTCAGCTTCAGAACCTGGGGGACAGACCACAGTAGCCATCTGCCCAGCCTCACCATTTGTGCCCAGCTAACCCCAGAATCCTGAGCATGAGGGCCACCTGACCATTCTGATTCATGCAAGAGTGGAAACCAACTGTATCCTGCCAATTTCTCCATACTTATCTGTGAGGGCTTCAGTGTATTTGAAACTTGTTTCCCCTCCAGGGAATAAACTCACAGAATCAATGATGTTAAAAGCACTGGGATCTTATTTTCCAAACCCCAAATCAGGACATTGGTTTGGTTGGAGACCCAGAAGGGCTGTGGTGTAGTCAGAGTCACACAGATGGTAAACAGTGATGTGCCCAGAGGGGTGGCGAGAGCTCTGTTTTGTTGAGATTTATTGTAACTTGGGCTTCTGATTCAGGCGAGGGTGATGTCCTATGATTGGATATTTAATATGAGACCGATTGAAGTATTCTTTCTTCTCCACTGATTTGAGAAACTACCATTCACACTCACTTAATTCTTATATAGAGCCTGTTTCAGGGCTTTTATTCTGAACAATCATTTGATGTCATCATCTCACTATTAAGTCTGATGCCTGATAGTTCTAACATCCCCATTTTTCCCTTTGTTTTTCAAAAATGTCTTGGCTTGTCTTGCTTGTGTTTCCATATGCATTTTTTTTTTTTTTGAGTCAAAGTCTCACTCTGTTGCCAGGGCTAGAGTGCCATGGCATCAGCCTAGCTCACAGCAACCTCAAACTCTTGGGCTCAAGAGATCCTTCTGCCTCAGCCTGTCGAGTAGCTGGGACCACAGGCATGCACCACCATGCCCAGCTAATTTTTTCTATATACTTTTAGACATCCAGCTAATTTCTTTCTATTTTCAGTAGAGATGGAGTCTCACTCTTGCTCAGGCTGTTCTCAAACTCCTGAGCTCAAACGATCTACCCACCTTGGCCTCCCAGAGTGCTAGGATTACAGGTGTGAGCCACCACGCTCAGCCTCCATATGCATTTTTAAAATCACTTTGTCAAGTTCCAATATAGCTCATTGAGAATTCGATTAGAATTTTTAATTAATTAATTTTAATAATTAATCTGTGATTTAATTTGGGAAAACTTATCTCTATATGATATTTAGTCTTTACATTTAAAAATACTTGACATTCTTTATTTTACATCCTTCAGCAAAGTTTGTAATCTTCTTCTCTTCCATGTTTTAAGTTTGTTTCTACATAGTTTATACTCTAGCTGCTTTTGCAAATGGGATCATTTTCCATTTATTTAATAACTAGTTGTTGGTGGTATGTAAGAAAGCTACAGATTTGTGTGTTAATATTATATCTATCTTCCTTATTGTACTCTCTTATTAATTCTAATCATTTTCATCTGATTATGTACACAAAGATATTTTTGTCAGATTTTCCTAAATGTGACATGTCATTCCTATCCTAGAGTGTGGGTTAGTAATCCTAGAACAGTATGAGTTAGCAATGATGATCATAGGCCCCCTGCCTTTGCAGCACTTTAATGAGAATGGCTCTAGTGTTTCACATTAAGTTTATGGGAGTTGTTGGCTTGAAATGGATTTTCTTTCTCATAATAAAAAATTATCCTCTAGTTATAGTTTAGTAAGACTTCCATTTTATTGGAAATAGGTTTTGTTAAACATCTTTTCCTTTCTGTTATTAAACCTCAGTTATGGTACATTATTTTTAACTCCACAGACACTTTTGATTTTCCAGTATTTTACTTATGATTTTTATATAAATTTTTATACGATTGATCTGAAACTGTGTGTGTGTGCGTGCACATGTGTATGCATGCATGCTATCTTAGCAGATTTCAATATTTAGGGCCGCACTTGCTTTTTTTTTTTTTTTTTTTTTTTTTGAGGTAGAGTCTCACTTTGTTGCCCAGGCTAGAGTGAGTGCCATGGCGTCAGCCTAGCTCACAGCAACCTCAAACTCCTGGGCTCAAGCGATCCTTCTGCCTCAGGTTCCCGAGTAGCTGGGACTACAGGCATGTGCCACCATGCCTAGCTAATTTTTTTTCTCTATATATTTTTAGTTGGTCAATTAATTTCTTTCTATTTTTAGTAGAGACGGGGTCTCGCTCAGGCTGGTTTCGAACTCCTGACCTTGAGCAATCCGCCTACCTCGGCCTCCCAGAGTGCTAGGATTACAGACGTGAGCCACCATGCTCAGCCTGCACTTGCTTTATAATATTAAATGAGTGGCATTATCTCCCCTTTATGCTGTAAATCTGTTTATGAAGCATGATTATTCCTTCTTTGAAAATTGTAAAGATGATACCCTTAAAAATGTAGAGATTGAGAGCCATTTTTATAAAATACCTCGGTAATTTTTTCATTTTTTCCTTGTTTATTGATGTATTTAAGTTTTAAGTTTTTCTTGGAGCCATTTTGATAATGCATATTCTTCCTGAAACTGGGTCATCATTTCATTAAAATTTTCATGTGTATTAACAGAGCGTTGCATATGGTAGCCCCATAATTTTTGTAATTACTTTTTTTCTTTTTTTCCATGGAGTACTTTGAGAAGCAAGTAATTACTCTTTATATCTATTGGATTTGAATCGTTTTTATACCTAATATTATTTTTTTCTCCTTCTTCAGTTATAATTGCCTAGCAACTATTTATGGGTCATTTTATTAATGTTGTCTAAAAACTATTTACCACTTAACAACTGCATGGTCAGATTTTTTTCCCAACTGAGGAATGTGCTCTTCAAATATATTTTTTTCTAGTTTCTCACTGTGACAGACAATGCTGCAAAAATACCTTTATACATTTATCTTAGATACATATGTTTTTGATTACAACAGGACAGAGCCTGACCCCAAAATGGTACCGCTGATTCAAAAGTATGCATGTATTAAATTTTACTACACATTTCCAGATTATGTTCCCCAATGTGTAGCAAATCATGCTCAAATGAACAAAGTCTGAGAATGACTTCTCCTTGTTTGTTATGAATGTTATTATCTTTTAAATTAATCTAATTGGTTTTTAATAGGCTATTAGTCTTCTTTTAATTTGCATTTACTATCTTTTTTATTGTGGTGAGAACACTTGAGATCTAACTTCTTTTTTTTTTTTTGAGACAGAGTCTCACTTTATTGCCCAGGCTAGAGTGAGTACCATGGCGTCAGCCTAGCTCACAGCAACCTCAAACTCCTGGGCTCAAGCAATCCTGCTGCCTCAGCCTCCCAAGTAGCTGGGACTACAGGCATGTGCCACCATGCCCGGCTAATTTTTTCTATATATATTAGTTGGCCAATTAATTTCTTTCTATTTATAGTAGAGATGGGGTCTTGCTCTTGCTCAGGCTGGTCTCGAACTCCTGAGCTCAAACGATCCGCCCACCTCGGCCTCCCAGAGAGCTAGGATTACAGGCTTGAGCCACCGCGCCCGGCCTGAGATCTAACTTCTTAACAAATTTTTAAGTGCGCAATACAGCATTGTTAACTATAGGAATGATACTAGCAGGGCATAGTGGCTCACGCCTGTAATCCCAGCACTCTGAGAGGCAGAGGCAGAGGCAGAGGCAGGGGGATCTCTTGAGGTCAGGAGTTCAAGGAATGATGTTGTATAGTAGATCTCTAGACAAATATATCCTTGATAAATGATTCTGTTCAATCATGTTTCTGTTCAAATGGCTCCCACTTCCTCCTTAGGAAAAGGACTGCTGCCCATCCTCTGTCTTCTGTATTTACCTTCCCTCGTTGTTTTAAATTCTTTTCTTTTTCTCTCTTTGCAATCTCAGAAACTTCTCAAGCATATTCTCAATATCATGGAATCCATTTACCTCTGTGTCAATTACAGTCTTTATTTTTTCTAATGTTTCTTTTCATTCAAGTATTGAACTTTTGGTTTCCCTGTAATCCTTCCATATCTCACTATATTCTTTTTAAAATCTCAAATCCTTTTAGAAGCCATATTTCTTGCATCCTATTAACAACACTGAACTGCTTCCTAAAATTTATTTATGCATCCTGGAGGAAATTTTCCACAAATATCAAAGAATGGTGTTGCTTTTTCGTGGTTCTGCAATAACATTTCTCAGGTCTCACGGGTTGTTTTCATTTTAGTCACCCACGCCTAGATTTATTTCAGCCATAGACGGGACACATAGCTTGCCTGCATCCTGCAGGAACATGATTTGAAAACGTTTTCCTATATGTAGCTTGAGAGCAAGATGATATGACAACTAATAACCCAGTCCCAGAGCCAGCAGCTGCCATCTCACGCAGCCCTGAGGAAGAGGCTTGGGGACTCCTGCTCACACCATCAGCCCAGTTTTCTGACACCGTCAGCCAGTCAAGGATAAGAGCTTCCATGCCAGCGCATCTCCCAGGCCTTGCTCTGCCTCTGCCCAAGTTCCAGGGCATCACCTTTCAGTCCAAGATACCCGTAGCCTTGAGGGGCTGTCAGGGGGTTGCCAGGAAACCAACTGTCAGGCTGTGCCTCCAGGGGCCTCACTTGGCAACTTTCATTACCCCACTGAGCCTCAGCCTTGCAAGCCTATATTTTGTACTGATTTTATCAGCACTCTGACAGTGGATCCATCTCTTGGGGAGGGCTCACATTAATAAAGCTTATGAGACTGATACATAAAACCAGATGCTGGATTATTAATTTACAAGGAGAAATAACTGATGCAAGAACTGGAATGTTTGAAGTCCACATCAGCAGTGCCTTTTATTTTTGATAGTTGAGTTAGTTATAGGTGAGACTAAACCATCATCCCGATTCCTGTATATTAATTTACCGTGAAAGTCACTGCCATAGAAACCAAAATACTCACAGCCCAGGTGATCAGCAAAAGCTCTCTTCCTAAATAGGAAGCCAGACAAGCCAAAGATTATTTCTGAGCACAGAATCAGAAATAGGGAGAGTAGATGAAGCAGGGACTGGAGGGCCCATTGTCTGTCATCTGCCATCCCCACATCCTCTGTATCTCTGCCGTCACTACCAAGAAACCAGTCTTCTGCTTAGGGGCCCTTCTTCTCTTTAGCATTTGTGATCATCTCTCTCTTCTGACAGCTAGTTCCTTCTTTATATGGTAATCATTCCATCAGGATAGAGTCAAAACCATATCTGGAAAACCAGGTCTGAAAGTCTGATTCCTTCACATACATTTCCCCTTTCATCCTTTAGTGATTTTACAAGGGAAAAATCTCATTTCCTTCATGAACAAGTTCTTTAGGAGAACTTTTAATGACAGAAACTGGGCCTGCTATTTTCTAGGAATATTTTTTATCCCCCAAAGGAATTTATTTGCAGGGAGTAGGGCTGGCGGAGAGAAGCCCCTTGAAGAGTTGACAAAACAACACCCCGCCGTTAGACAAACAGCTACTCAGATCTCTGGTTGGTACAAACTCTGGATGTCAGAACTGGGAACAGACCATCGGAGGTGGCAAAACACATTTCTAACTCCTTTTAGCAAAGTGAGGCTGTTGTCTCTCAGGAGAAGACTGTGCAGCCATGTGTAGAGATCTCTTTATGTTCTACCAGCCTTGGAGTTTAGTGACAATTCCTATCGAATATAGGCACATGGCTGGCTGCCAAATGTGGGTGTGACAGTTGTGAGATTTTCTTCCTTTCAATTTTTGTTTTGCTATGAAGAAATTTGGGCCGGGTGCAGCGGCTCACACCTGTAATCCTAGGACTCTGGGAGGCCCAGGCCGGTGGATCGTTTGAGCTCAGGAGTTTGAGACCAGCCTGAGCAAAAGTGAGACCCTGTCTCTACCGAAAATAGAAAGAAATTACTTGGCCAACTAAAAATACATGGAAAAAATTACCCAGGCATGGCGCATGCCTGCAATCCCAGCTACTTGGGAGGCTGAGGCAGTAGGATTGCTTGAGTTTGAGGTTGCTGTGAGCTAGGCTGACGCCATGGCACTCTAGCTGGGGCAACAGAGTGAGACTCTGTAAAAAAAAAAAAAAGATGAAGAAAGTTGTATCAGAGATTGCTAACCCAATCTGAGCCTTTAAACCAGAAATTGTACACAAAATTTCTAAGTTTGTGTATAAACTGTCCAAACTCGGAATTTTATCAGCACTGTTGACAAACTCGAGGTATTGCTGTGGCCTGGCTTCTCCATCACTCCACTCCTGACTGTGGGAAAGCGAAGGCTTGAACACCCACCTCTACAGCCTGGGCTCGAGGACTGCTGGAGACGGGGACTCAAGACAGCAGCCTCGCCCAGGGGTCAACCTCATGTTGACAATGTTGGCAACAACGTGCCCCTCCTACGTGCCCCTTCGTGCTTCAGCACAACAACGGATTGAGGGTTTTACCTGTTCTATTTCAGAAATGGGTCAAGTTTAAGAGAGACTTTGTTAATTTCAAGACTCAATGTATTCCCTGGGAAATGAAGATCAAAGGCATTGAAAGTGAGTATGTTGGCATAACTGGTTTTTAGTTGGTTTCCTGAAGGGTTTTCCAAGAGTTTGGAAGGTTTTCTTGGACTTCTGAGTACATTACTTCATTGGTTCTGTTGTATCAGAAAAACAAGAATGGGCTTTGAACTAGTCAGACCAAGACTGACTTCTACTTCTTTACTTTCTGATTATAGGAGCTTAAGCAAGTAGGTTCATGGCACAGAGCCTTGAGTTATTTGTCTAGGAAAGAAAATGGAGATCAGTATGTTGTTCCCCAGACGGATGTGAAAATTGAGTCCATCTCACACTGTTTCCAATGTAAAAATAAAAAATAAAATAAAATAAAGAAAATTGAGTCCATCACGCTTTATAAAGTGCTCAATAGTGTTAACTTCCTCCTTGTGCAACACCAAAACTCACCATCTTCTCTCTCCAGGTCACTTTGGTTCTTCAGTGGCGTCATACTTCATCTTTCTCCGATGGATGTATGGAGTTAACCTCGTCCTTTTTGGCTTAATATTTGGTCTAGTCATAATCCCAGAGGTAAGAAAAGAACTTCTATTAATATATCTTTGGATAGTGTATCATGACGACCATCTTCAATTACATCAACCAAATACTCTCTGTTTTACAAAGAACCAGTCATTTATTTTAAATTCTGTACTCACATCAATTGCCCAGACTCTTCAGGACAAAGAATAGGACCAAAATATTTCTGTTTCTGAATTAAGAGGTAAACCTTACATTTTACCTTGAGATCAATGGAGAATTAATATTTCAGTGAGGTTTTTTTCCCCTTTTACTCTGAAAAGAAAAGAGAGGGATAGAATATATTATGTCATTATTTTTCACACAAAAAAAATATCTTGAATTTGAATATCACTCCTCAGTATTCTCCCAGATATAATCTTGTTATGGATATAGGTAGATCCTTACCTATGGTTGATTAATTGAGAGACAAAAAAGGGATAAGTGATTTGTGCAAAGTCACACAATAAGTTTGTAGTGAATTGAGATTCTGGGTCCCCAGAGTTTGGCCTGGGGTCTTTTCCAAGGGAACCTGTGGTCCACTAATCACAGAGTGTAATAATTGCCACAGTCCTGACTGTAATACTTGGTGCCACTGTGGGGTACACAAGTTGATCTACTTCAACAGCTTTCAGGGTAATAATATTTCTGCATTGAGTATTTTCTTCCTCCCAGGTATATTCATTGGTTCTGTGATGACTTACTGATTCCTGTTTTATTATAAATGGTTCTGTGAGTATACTGAAGTCGATCCTATCTGCAGTCACATGCTTGACTTTTTTGCACATTCATTTTTCAGGAAATTAAAAACCTTCTACATAGTGTGAATTAAATAAGATTAGTTGGAAGAGGTTGACAGTACATTATAATACCCTCGGTAGCAAAGGAGTGTTACATTATTTATAAAACCACTGAATTCTTTTCTACATTATCTAAAATGTGTACTTACAAATAGGTTATTAACTAGCCTTTATAGTCTTTCTTATACACACTTGCAAATAAATAATTGTGAATCCGCTTAACCCTACATATATTCGTATGCCAATATCACTCTCTGACCCAGAAGTTAGGATTTTAAATCTTCTGGCAAGTGTATACAAATGTTCTTGCCCTGACTCTGGTTCTCCCCAGGGAGAAAATATTGTCAGAAGCTAACAGGAAGTTTCACTTCTCCCCTCCATAGCCAGGCAAGTGTGAGAAGTTTTCCCCAGTGACTACTTACTTTTGCAGAGCTCTTGGCTTTCTTCCTGGAAGTTTTTTATCCAAATTGATTTATTTATTTCCATGAGAAGAGAGCACATTTAAATGCTGCAGGCCTCTGAGACATCTCTGGAATTTTGCTGGTCCAAAAAGGCAGTTTGGGGGGAAGTTGAGTAATTTTAAGGACACTGTTACTAAGTTTTCTTTTAAGGAAACATTAAATTGTGCATAATTTATCAATATTTCCTATTGGAGGGACATTTATTAGAAACAATGAAAACTTGGTCATTGATGCATTCCAATAAAGCAGCCAAGATCTGAACCATCTGTGCTAGAGCACCTGTATTTGATTGGCAGGTGCCTGGTAAAGCCATGTTGGAGTGGAATGAAGGGAAGGAAGAGCTCTGGGCTGGGGGGAGGGGCCACTGGGAGAGAAGGGGAGAGGCAAAGACCAGGTAGGAGCCTATTGCAAGTAGCTCAGCCCTAGATCCAAGTAATACCAATAGGAATGGGGTAAAAGAGAGGAATTAAAGTAGTGTGGACAAGACTTGATGACAGGTTGGATAACAACAGTTGAAGAAGTGGAATATTAAAAGATGCCTTCTTAGGATGATGGGAAATTGGCCACATGGGAATCAGACACATCCAAATTTACTGCGAATAAAGTGGAGGAGGTGTCCTGTTGGTCAAAGACATAAAGAACTTCAGGGCCTAAGGGTTTTCAGCATAAGCCAGTGATCAGATATTCCCATGGCTCATGAGTGCTTTAAGGCCAACCACAGTGAATCAGAGAGTCCAGGGATAGGAATAGTAGAAGTACTCAAAAGCAACTTTAACAAAATTTCTCCTCATATTCATCTTCCTTTTGCCACAAACCCTCAATGCCATTTTAATGGAATTAAACAGCTCTGAATGCAAGAATGAGTCTTGTTCAGCTTGAATGACAGTTGCCCACAGAACTTAGGACGTCTGCATAATCCCTGGGGAGCTCTCAGTTTTGCTGCAGGAGACAGCTGGCCAGGCCCTACTGGATGGCGCATTCACCTACTGCTCTCCCAACACTGGCTGCATGTGAAAATCACCTAGGGAGCTTCAAGAAATACCAGGTCCTAGGCTCACCCCCAACCAAATGAATTTGAATCTTCAAGGGTGTGGCCTTGGCATCAATATTTTAAAAGCTTCTGTAGTAAGCAGACTGCTGAGACAACCTCCAATGATCCCCCACTCCTGGTACTCAGGCCTTTGTATAACCCCTTCCCTTTGGGTATAAGCCAGACCTAGTGACTTGCTTTTAACAAACAGAATATAACTAAAGTGATGGGCTATCACCATGTCGTACAATAGATCTCTTAAACTTATCCCTACTGTCTAAGTGAAATTTTGTACCCTTTGACCAACATCTCCCAATCTTCCCTCTCTGGGTAAAGTTTTTGTTGTCTTCATATGTTTGTTTGTTTTGCATACGTGGTAGGCAGAATTCTGAGAATGACCCTTAGAATTCTCAATGACCCTCAACCTTGTATAATCTCCTCCTCTTTGAGTGTGGACAGAACCTGGGAATATGACGAGATACCACTCTGAGATTATCTAGGCAGACCTAGTTTGATCACACGACCCCTTTCAAAGTCAAGAGTTTTCTTTGGCTGGTTGCGGATGTCACAGATATTCAAAGCATGAGAAGGACTTAACTCACTTGCTGGTTTGAAGACGGAGGGACCATGTGATAGGGAATGTGGGAGGCCTTGAGAGGCTGTGCAGTCATTATCTTTGGGTCGTAGAGGTGATAGGTAATTTTTTATATGCTCTTTGTACTTTTTAACATTTTCTACGATGAGTGTGTATTACTTTTAAAATCAGGAAAGTGACCAATGTTATTGAAAGATGAAAACGGATATGTCCTGCTCTGAGAAGGAAGGTATTTAACCCAGTATATGAAAAAAGACCTGTGCGTTTGTGGTTTCTCCACTCACACTGGTGTCATTGTGTCGCTCCCCCAGGTGCTGATGGGTGTGCCCTATGGAAGTATTCCCAGGAAGACAGTACCTCGGGCTGAGCAGGAAAAAGCCATGGACTTTTCTGTCCTTTGGGATTTTGAGGTACTATTGCCAACATGCCAACGCACTTTCACTTTATGATTGTCAAGCCTAAAGATTGCGTGGATTTGTGAAATAGTGTGTTTAATTATTGAAAAAACAGTGCTTTAATAAACAGGATCTCAGCACTAGGCTAGATGAGCTCCATGTCTCTCAACAGTCCTCCCAGGTCTCCTTCATGGGCTCCTCCCTCCAGCCACACCCCATGAAGTCACTGCTCCTCTCTTTCTGCCCGCTCTCTATAAGGTGATCTCAGTGTGGTTTTCTCTCCCCATTCCACATTAAGACCCTGGGTCTATCCTTACTGCAGGTTTTCCCCTAGTTTCACATGACATCTTCAACTGAATGTCCAAACTCCTCCTCAAATTCAACACCTATCCAGCCAAAAGCCCCATCTCTTTTTCCCATCTCCTTTATTGGAACCACCATTCATCCATCACCCAAGTCTGAGGTCCAAAAGTCATCCTACACTTCCTCTTCCTCACCCGCCCCTCCCCCCAACAATCAATCACTAAAGCCGAGCCTACTTACCAAATATATCTTGAATCTTCTGTAAACTCAATTAAGACCACTGGATTTTATTGCCCTGGGGAATGGGAATCAATGAATATTCAAGGAGGAAGAAAGTCACTGAATATCTGAGCTGAATAAGAAAAAGCTATGGATTTTTTCCTCCTTTGAGATTTCAAGGTACTATTGCCAACATGCCAATGCACTTCCATTTTGTAATTGTAAGGCCTAAAGATTGCATGGATATATGTGAAATAGTAGATTTAATTATTGGAAAACCAGTGTTTTAATCAAATAGGATCCCAGCACTAGGCAAAATGCTTTTCTCTGTCCCTCTTATCATCTCTCTTACCCTTTGAATAATGTCCTCCCTTTACCAGAATTACTGTCAAGAATCTTCTACCTCTCCTCCCTGCCTTAGTTTGGCTCCTAAAATCTCCATTCCCTCTACTACCAGAAGGATCTTTCTGAAATGCAAATCTCAGCCTGAGCAAAAGCAAGACCTCGTCTCTACAAAAAATAGAAAAATTAGCCAGACGTGGTGGTGCACACCTGTAGTCCCATCTGCTCGGGAGGCTGAGGCAGGAGGATCACTTGACCCCAGGAGTTTGAGGTTGCAGTAAGTTATGATGATGCCACCACACTCTAGCCTGGGAGACAGAGCAAGAACCTGTCTCAAAAAGAATAAAAAATAAAATGTAAATCTGACCCTGTCACTCCCCTACCTTGGATATTCATTGATTCCTATTCCCAAATGGAATACAAACCAGTGCTCTTAGTTGGGTTTACAAAAAAACTGTCCATGACCTGGCTGTTGCCTACCTTTCTAATACCTCTCACTTTCCTGCCAAAATATCACCAAGCTTTGGGGAAGTCCCTGCATGTGTCATACACCTTCAGCGCCCCTTGCCTTTACTCATGGTCCTCTGCCTGGAACACCCTTCCCTCCTTGGGGAGTCCCCACACCCCCTAACCCCTGGGCTCCCAGGGATGCTGAGGCCAGGAGGCATGGCTGTGGGGCCTCCCACCTCAGGTCATTGCCGCTGCCACCCTTCACCCTCAAAGTCAGCTTGGAGATGCCTGTGAAAGTGAGTTGGAGTATTTTTCCAAGTTATTTGGAACAGGGGTGCCCAACTATACTACTACTAAGGATTTCCTTTATTCTTTGTTTTAGCCAAGGATCCTTGTTGAGACATCCTATCTACCAAAACTGAACTTATTTTATTCTGAACTGAATTGAATTTATTCAACAATAACCCCTTGCTTCTATTTACAAAGACATGCAAAAAGTGCTAAAAATCTTAGTTAACATCACACCTAAATAATCACACTTAAAAAGTGTACTAATTAGACTAATTACACCTACATCTAAAGCCAATTACACCTAAAAACCAAAAATAAAACAAAACAATATTTTAAGTTGGGGTTAGACTGTGAGCCTTATTGTGGATAATTTTCTTTAGAAGTTTTGAAGTATTGAGAAAGCTCACACACTCCCATTTGCTTCTGGAGTGTTAAATATGACCCTGGGGATGGGGACAATCATTTGGGGACAATCACACACAGGCACACTCATGCACAACCACGCACACCCCCATCCCAAATTTTGTCCTGAGTGTTAACAACACTCTCCTCTCCCTCCTATACCTCCATGCACTCTGTGTAATGGGGAAATGAAGGGATTGAACAAGGGAAAGAGGGAGAGACATGGGGGGACCCTGGTGCCCTGGGGGCAGGGGGTTAAGGGAAGAACATCCAGAACTCTTCCTTCTTCCCCTTTGACTCCAATTAAAACTCAGAAAAAGAAATCCCTGGTAGAATGGAAGAGTCTGATGACCACCTGCTTAAGGCTTACAAACCCAGGGTGTTTGACTTTGCCATCCCACAGGGCTACATCAAATATTCTGCTCTCTTCTACGGCTACTACAACAACCAGAGGACTATTGGGTGGCTGCGGTACAGGCTGCCCATGGCTTACTTTATGGTGGGCGTCAGCGTGTTTGGCTATAGCCTGGTGATTGTCATTAGATCGTAAGTATGATTGTCTCATCTACAGACTTTCACTTCTTTTTCACAAAAACAGCTCACTCCTCTGGCTGCTCTATGCCTACTTACCTTCTTGTGGGGCCTTTAGAGAGAAAGTAAGGAGGCCGGGCGCGGTGGCTCAAGCCTGTAATCCTAGCTCTCTGGGAGGCCGAGGTGGGCGGATCATTTGAGCTCAGGAGTTCGAGACCAGCCTGAGCAATAGTGAGACCCCATCTCTACTATAAATAGAAAGAAATTAATTGGCCAACTAATATATATAGAAAAAATTAGCCGGGCATGGTGGCACATGCCTGTAGTCCCAGCTACTTGGGAGGCTGAGGCAGCAGGATTGCTTGAGCCCAGGAGTTTGAGGTTGCTGTGAGCTAGGCTGACACCACGGCACTCACTCTAGCCTGGGCAACAAAGTGAGACTCTGTCTCAAAAAAAAAAAAAAAAAAAAGAGAGAGAAAGTAAGGAAACGAATACACGAAGAAGATATGGATTGTAATATGTGGTATGAAAGACATAAACCAGGCAACGTGGGATGATGTTCTAGGAAATGAGGCAGAAACTCCTTTAGATGAGGCTGAGAACTGCAAGCCATGCTGAAAGTCTGGGGAGCAGCATTTGAGACAAAGGAAGAGAATGATGTGCAAAGGCTCTGAGGCAGCAAATATCCTCGTGTGTTCCCCAAATTGTCACAAGGCGAGTGTGCCTTGGGGGGCAGCATGGCACCTGGGAAGGTAAGGCTAGAGGTTTGTAAGGCCTGTTTCTGCTTTTCTCCTGAGCTTAGCTTCCCCAGAAAAATTCCTTTGATCCTCCATAACTCAAGCTTGTGCATTAGAACCAAGCCTGTCACTTACAAAGATATAAACAATAAACTTATGCTAAGTAAATGAATGTGACTGTGAATAACCATGGCAGCCTCTCTGCCCCCAGCTTGTCTCTGTGATCAGAAGTGGCCTTTTAATATGTCTGCACCTCTTAGTTCATATTCTTTGGGAAAAAAATTGCCCAACCCATGAATTGCCTTCTTCAGAGTCAGTGGACCCATCAGCTGTGGCTGGGGGCTGTTGGGGGGGGAGACACAGTCCCCTGCACAAACCTGACCACCAGGGCCGCTCGCCCTTCAGCAGGGACATTAGGGGTCACCTCTCCCAGATGACTGTAGGCAGCTGTGCCTCCGGGAAAGGAGTGGAACGCTCTTGAAGTCTGGTTAGAACCCCTGAAAGGGCAACAGGGAAGCCTGGCTTGGCTTTCTATGACATCATCTCAGGAGAAAAAGCTACCATTCACAAGACCCTGCCCAGCACTCAACAGTGACCAATGGGAGATATTCATCTGCCCAGCTCTATCAAGCAAAAGGGAAAAACAAAGAGATGGGCTGGGTTTTATTCTTAGCCCTTATGTTGTTACTTTTTCCCTGCCATTATCCCAGGTAAGTATAGGGATATAGAATGTTTCCATGATGAACCAAAAAAGCTAACTAAGCCCTGTGGCACAGCAAATCTAAAAGCCCAAACCATAAGACAGAGTTAGAAAGGCATGCAAACCACACACACCCCTGTCATACCTGGTAGGCCCCTGCTTGGGATTCCCACAGGGCCAGGCTCCGGGAGCACAGGTTGAGGACAGACGGGATGGAGTAGGAAGGTCCAAGGCACTATTATCCGAGCTTTCTTAAGAAAAGGATGTGAACATTACCTGAATGTAGTACTCATTGCCTCAGGGTTTCTTAGGTTTTATATCAGAAAAAAAAAATACATTCTGTCCAAGAAAATAGATGACTTAGAAGGGGATATTCCTCTTTGGGAAGAGTCCCATTAGTCTACGGCCATACTACCTTGAACGCACCCAATCTCATCTGATCTCGGAAGCTAAGCAGGGTCAGGCCTGGTTAGTACTTGGGTGGGAGAATAATCCCCGCAAAGTTCTCAAGCTGCAGATGCAGATGAGTCAAGCCACAGGCAATCGGGTGCGAGGTTAGAAAACATGATCAAGTGTCCTGCATCCTATGGGCTCTTTGGTGCCCAGGTGACACCATATATACTTCAGGGGACTCTAAATTTGAGAGAAAAGGTGCCTTGGCTATCCTCAAAGCTATCTTGCTTGGCTCAAGTCCCTGCCTGGCTCGTTCACTCATTAGATGTCAGCTACCTGTTCATCTGCTACTGGTGCCTAAGACTGGCTCAGACCAAGGTTCCCTTGGGGTGGCACAGCAGAAACAGGGCAGGTGTCGCAACAGTGGTGTGTGCCCTACAGGATGGCCAACAACACCCAGGGGAGCACGAGCGACGGGGAGAGTGACAACTTCACGTTCAGCTTCAAGATGTTCACCAGCTGGGACTACCTGATTGGGAATTCGGAGACAGCCGACAGCAAATATGCCGCCATCACCACCAGCTTCAAGGTAGTCGCCCCAGAGCAGTTCCCACTTCTGGAGGGAACTCTGGGCCCCCCCGCCCCCCGGTCCTTGGGAGACTTCTCCCAGCTGCAGCATAGGAAATAAAATCCCCAAATAATCTGTGGCAAGAGCTTTCCTGGAAGCACGAGCCCAGCTCTGAAGCCCTCAAGAAAGAAAGCTCGTGGCTGGTGCTCACCATTCTTAATATGGCAGAGAATCCGGATGCCAAGATCTGCTCCCGCCTGTTTCCCTTGGAATAGCTTCCTGCCGGAGGAAGTAGAAGGACTCCTTGGTGGTAGCATTTCTCAACCTTTTCTGCATGGTAGAATCGCCTAAGGAGCTTTAACTATCTCCTAAGCCCCACCTACAGAGATTCTGATTAGTTGGTCTGGGGTAGAGTCCTGACATTGGTTTTTGCTTTGTTTTGTTTTGTTTGAGACAGGGTCTTGCTGTATCACCTAGAGTGCAGTGGTGATTATCATAGCTCACTGCAACCTTGAACTCCTGGGCTCAAGCAATTCTCCTGGCTCAGCCTCCCAAGTAGCTGAGACTACAGGCATGCACCACTACACCCAGCTAGTTATTTTATTTTTTGTAGAGATGAGGTCTCACTATGTTGCCCAGGCTGGTCTTGAACTCCTGAGCTCAAGCAATCTCCCCGCATCAGCCTCCGAAAATGTTGGGATTATAGGCACGAGCCACTGTACCTAACCCTGACATTGGTTTTTTAAAAGCTCTCCAAGTGATTAGAACACCCAGAAAGAGATGAGAACCTTGGAGTGGGGGTATAAGAATAAAGAAACCAACCCTGTATTTCTCACAAGCCACAACAATTACAACTAATTATCTCGTTTGTTCACAAGAGAGATTTGAGGTGGCCTACAGAACCATAATCCATATAATATAACCATCCAGAAGATAAACAAATGAATGAAGACCGAAGCTGTGACATCAAAGCACTGCACATTATATTTTTCACCCCATGACTGTAAAAACCATTCCACGTTCTTGATGGTCCATTATTCCTCCTGTGTGATCAGTCAGACTTTCTTTCCCCCAGGACCTAGTGAAGATCAGATCTCTACATGGCAACTGTGCTTGGCTGTCTTCTCTTTGTCCCTCCCCTTTCCCCAGCCCTTCCTCCTGCAGATGGCAGGGACCCTGCCAGGCAAAGGGCTTGGGCTCAGGAACTCACTGCATGGGTTTCGTGAGCCCCCAATTCCTGTGGGGTTGGCAGTGGGTAGAACAGGGGCCCGTCTCCTCTCCTTCTCATAGCTATGGGGGGCTTATGGCCACCTGCATCCAAGGGCAGGGTAGGGCGGGTGGGGGCTTTGACTCTTCCTCTAGACCTATGAGAAAGAGACAAAGAAGATCACTGCCTGTGAAGCACTTTGAATATCTGAGAAGGAGAAAGACTTCTCCTTTGAGTCTATTAAAAACAGACATCATAAATGTACTTACATAACAGGACAGACATGAGAATTATGAGTTAAGACTTTGGTGTCTAGGAGACCTCACTTTCCATCCTGGCTTTACCACTTACTACCTATGTCTTTATAGTTATTGATGCAGGGCACAAGGTTAATCATCAAAAATCAATTGTATTTTTATCTACTAGAAGAAAAAAATAGAAAATGCTTTTTAAATTCTATTTACAAGAGTATGAAAAAACATAAAATTCCTAGGAATAAATTTAACCCAAGACCATTACACCAAAAAGTATAAAATATTGCTGAAAGAAATTCAGAAACCTTAAATAAATGGAGAAATATGCCATGCTTATGGATTAGAACAGGGATTGGCAAACTATGGCCCAAGGGCCAAAGCCAGCCTGCTGCCTACTTTTGTAAATAAAGTTTTATTAAAACAAAGCTATGTCCATTTATTTACATATTGTCCATGGTTGCTTTCCAGCTACAATGGCATAGTTGAGTAGATGTGAGAGAGACCATATGGTCTGCAAAGCCAAAAATATTTACTATCCGGCTTTTTATAGAACAAGTTTGCCAACCCCTGATTAGAAGACTGGCTATTGTTAAGATTCAATTGGAATCTATTTGATCTGTAGATTTAAAACAATCCCAATCAGACAGTTACTGAAATCTCTCTGGGCCTTGGTGTCTGTAATGTGAGTATTAATAGTAACTACCCTATAGGTTAGGTGTTGGGATTAAGGAGAATAATGCGCAGAAAGTGTTTAGTACCACATCTGGCACATGGTGAGTATTCAATAAATCTAAGTTTTTCTTATCATTAATATATGTACCAAAATAGCAGTATCATCAAAATGTATTTTCTCAAAGAAAATAACATTCTCCACAGGGCACAGGGCATTATATCACCCCTCTGTACTATTTCATTTATGGAAATATAGAAAGTAGCTCTCCCAGAGGCCAACAGCAGTGGTTCCTGTTGGTTTCTGCCCTAACATTGTCACATCTGGTTTTCACATGTTAAGGAATCAATAGTGGATGAACAGGAGAGTAACAAAGAGGAAAATGTGCATCTGACAAGATTCCTTCGTGTCGTGGCCAACTTCCTCATCATCTGCTGCTTGTGTGGCAGTGGGTACCTCATTTATTTTGTGGTGAAGCGATCCCAGGAATTCTCCAAAAAGCAGAATGTCAGCTGGTATGAAAGGAATGAGGTAAGCAGGACGTCTCTGAAGAGGTCAAGTCTGAGGGCAAACGCAGCAATCACTGGTTCCTCTTCCACTCGGCTGAGTCATCCAAAGTCTGGGTTAGAAGACTTGTTTTCAAATGTGAAATTATATTCCTTTCCAGTCACGTAGCATAAAGGCCTTGATCTAAGAGTCGTCTGCTACTAGGCACTGGGGGCTGGCTCCCAGAACCAGATAAAACTGGATTATAATTAGGGTGTCAATCAATGGGAGGGCCAATTGTCCAATACCAATGACTAGAAAGGTGACTCTCACACAGACACTAATCCCACCAGATCTTGTGGCTGTTAATAGTTTGTTCCCACCCACTTGTATTTTGGGGTTCATGGGGACATGGTGTCACCCAGTTTTGTTGGTCTGTTAGTTTTTGGTTATTTAATTGTTTTGTCCCATTTTTACATGGGAATTCGGGGAGATTCAAAAATCATTTTGTGGCTATCATTCTCTTCCCAGATCTCCAAGTTATCATTTTTTTTTTTTGAGACAGAGTCTCGCTTTGTTGCCCAGGCTAGAGTGAGTGTCGTGGCGTCAGCCTAGCTCACAGCAACCTCAAACTCCTGGGCTCAAGCAATCCTCCTGCCTCAGCCTCCCGAGTAGCTGGGACTACAGGCATGCGCCACCATGCCCAGCTAATTTTATGCCTATATATTTTTAGTTGGCCAATTAATTTCCTTCTATTTATAGTAGAGATGGGGGTCTCACTCTTGCTCAGGCTGGTTTCAAACTCCTGAGCTCGAGCAATCCGCCTGCCTCAGCCTCCCAGAGTGCTAGGATTACAGGCGTGAGCCACCCTGCCCGGCCAAGTTATCATTTTTAATATGAAGATACATTCGCCATTAAGACCATCATCTTCTCTTAGGATAAAGTCCTCAATGGCTTCCCCTGACTTATGCCCCAGTCACTCTTCCCCCTTCTCAAAGCTGCAGCTGTGCTGGCCTCTGTCCTGCTGAAATGCCTTTTCCCTCCCATCACACCCCCAGCTCACTTTAGTAATTTCAGGTCTGAGTTTAAACATTATATCCTTATTTCTATTAAATGCTTTATGTACTTACCATTTGTAACATTTTCCACCTTCATAATGATTAACTAGTTATGTAATTATCTACCTCTACCCAAGCCCTTTTGGGCAAGTGTATGTGTGTTTTTGTATTCTTTGTTACATCTTCAGAATTTGGCACAGTGATTCACATATAGTAGATGCTCAATAAATGGGAGATGGAGGAATGATGAAGGAGAAAACTATTCAGTGAATACCCACAACGGGCTTGGCACTGTCTATGCATTATTGTATTCATGCTTCAGAGCATACTAGAAGACAGACATCATTGTTCCCAGTTGTTGCAGGAAGTATCTGAGCCCCAGAAAGCTTAAGACACACAGCTTGGTAGTAATGGAGTAATGGAGTCAGTATGAGGACCCAGTACCTGTGTGGCTCTGAGTATCTCTGGCGCCTTATTTTTGATTGCGTGAGCTTGCTTCCAACCAACTCGAGATCAGTGCAGCTGGATGTCAACTCATGCATTCCCAATTTGGAGGTCTCAGTGTCGCTCCTGACCTGGCCAGAATGGGTTTGGGATATGGGAACAAAGAGGACTCAGGGGCCACTCTGTAGGATGGGAGAACCGGGGAATAGAGTCGGAGGCGGAATCCCTTCCATGAAGCCCTCGCTGGGGCACTAGGCTGTGTGAGGCACACAGAAGATGCCCAGGATGGAATCCTCCTTTAAAGGGATTGCAGTTTCCTTAGGACTCAGGCTCAACGAGAATTAGCCAAAGTACAAACGACCAGGCAGGAATGATGTGATGGAATAAGATGTTTTGGGTCACAGATGGAAGTGTCCATGAGCGCTGGAGAGGCAGTGGAATTCTGTGGCAAAGGCAGGATTTAGGCTGAGCATTGGACAAACATAAAGCAGGGCAGTGGTGGGTGTGGTGCAGGGATGGCTGCCCAGGTGAGAACTGCAGGAGCAGGTATGGAAGTGAGGCGATGACAAGAAGCCAAGTCAAGGGTCAATGTGAGAAAGAGTAGGAGTCTCAGGACCAGCCCAAACTTGCAATTTGGTCAACAGTTCAGGGATTTACTTTCCACTGGGTGGGCAGTTTTAACTGCAGAAAGACATCCTATGGTGGCCAGATTCGGTTATATAAGACAGGATTCTCCCCAGATAGGAGCCAAAGTGGATTGCCTGGTGCTTTAACTGGGATCAGGGCTAGTAGACTTACATACATTATCTCTTCTGACTCTCACAACATGGACTGTCATCACCCTTTACACGTGAGGAAACAAGAAGCTCAGGGAATCTGTGTAACTTTTCCTAAGTTACAAAGACAGCAAATCATACAGCTAGAGCTTAGACCCAGGGAGCTGACTCCCAATGCCACCCTCTCGACCATGCTCCTAACCTCTGCTATGGGATCTCTCCTGTGATCGGTGCTTCCTGTCTTCCATGCTCTTGAGATGAGGGCTACCACGCTGACTCCCACCCAGCTCACAGCTTCTACAGAACACAAAGCATGGCCCCATGCATTAAATGATTGGCTCCATAAAGAGAGTTTGCTGTTTTTTATCGATAGTAATAGCAACGATCATGGCAGCAACCGGCCACATGGGCAGTTATGACGTGCGGAGGGCACATGCTGGCTGCTCAGGGCGTGCTGATGCCTCAGCCAGGGTCACGCAGCAAGCTGTGCAGACCCCAGGGCATCTTCAGGGGCAGAGGGTGGGGTGACAGGGAGGTGGAGATGGATGGCCATGGAGTGCAGGGATGGTGGCCAAACAGATATTAATGACATAAGTAACCCGAGCTTTCCTGATTTCTCAGGTAGAGATTGTGATGTCACTGCTTGGGATGTTTTGTCCCCCTCTGTTTGAAACCATCGCAGCCCTAGAGAAGTACCACCCACGCGTTGGACTGAAGTGGCAGCTGGGACGCATCTTTGCACTTTTCCTGGGGAACCTCTACACGTTCCTCTTGGCCCTGATGGATGACGTCCACCTCAAGGTAAAAATCACAAACTCTCCCTAATCCCTGGTGCCCACCATATTTCCTTTTTTTTTTTTTTTTTTTTTTTTTTGAGACAGAACCTCACTCTATTGCCCAGCCAGAGTGCAGTGGCATCATCACAGTTCGTTGCAACCTCCAACTCCTGGAGGCTGCAACTCCAACTCAAGCGATCCTCCTGCCTCAGCCTCCCGAGTAGCTGGGACTACAGGCACATGCCACCATGCCCAGCTAATTTTTCTATTTTTAGTAGAGGTGGGGTCTCACTCTTGCTCAGGCTGGTCTTGAACTCCTGAGCTCAATCCATCCTCCTGCCTCAGCCTCTCAGAGTGCTAGCCTTACAGGGGTGAGCCACTGTAGGTGGGCATACTGCGCATGGCCTCCTTTTTTGATACAATAATTTCATTCCACATAATTTATATGAATTAAATAAATGTCTGACGTTAAGAAAAGCAAAATGAAGAAAAGATATTCCCAGAATCTATGACCCAAAGGCAAATATCATTAGCACTTTGAGCAGTTCTTTTTTTTTTTTGAGACAGAGTCTTGCTTTGTTGCCCAGGCTAGAGTGAGTGCCGTGGCATCAGCCTAGCTCACAGCAACCTCAAACTCCTGGGCTCAAGCAATCCTGCTGCCTCAGCCTCCCGAGTAGCTGGGACTACAGGCATGCGCCACCATGCCCGCCTAATTTTTTCTATATATATTAGTTGGCCAATTAATTTCTTTCTATTTATAGTAGAGATGGGGTCTTGCTCTTGCTCAGGCTGGTTTCGAACTCCTGACCTCGAGCAATCCGCCCGCCTTGGCCTCCCAGAGTGCTAGGATTACAGGCGTGAGCCACCACACCAGGCCTGCAGTTCTTGACGGTCTTTTTCTTAAGTTGTCTGTGTTTACATCATATGCATGTCACTTGGTACCCTTAATATTTTATCTGCAGCCTTTTCCACATTGTTGCGTAGCTGCCATCAATGATTAACAGCCAAGTAATTGTCCACTAGGCAAGAGGTACTGGTTGGCTTAACTGTTCCTCAGTGCTCAGTTGCGGAGCACCCACTAGGTCAGGTTCTGGGGTACCGCAGAGAGCAAGACACAGTTCTGTTCCAAGCGTGTTCACACTGGGCGGGGAGACAGACTTCTCCGCTCCAGCTCGCTGTGTGCTGTGCTTCAGTGGGGGCAAGCCCGGGGCAACACAGCAGTGCCTCAGAAGAGCTCCAGATCCCACCCTGTGGAAATCCTAGCAGACATTGGAAAAAGCAGAGGGAACAGCTGGTGCCCCCAGGGAACTGCAGGATGGTGGCATGAAGCAGAAGAAGTAAAAAATTAGGCTGGGGGAGGGATGCCGCTCCTCTTCCCTACCCCTCCCTCCTCATTCCTAAACTGCAGGAACTTTTTCCCAGACTAACAGGAAACTGTTCTGAGCCTAGAAGTGCCCAGATCTGGCCCTTCCCTACCTTTCCTCCCTCATCTCTCGCTTCCCTTCTACCCCAGGAGACTGCTCTGCCCTCCTGAGGCTCATCTTTCTCCCACATTTCTCCCCCCTTCTCCCCACGTTTGACTAGTCAGCCAATCCTCCCTGAGGTTTGGGCCCAGGTGTCACTGCTTCCAGGAAGTCTTCGGTGGCCCCCATTGCCCAAGGTGGGTGTTCCTCCTTCCCCAGAGAAAATTTCCCACAACTCCTACCACTCTACTCTATAATCATGTGTTCATCACTGTCATTTACTGGACTGTGATCTTTCCGTGGGAAGCCCCATCTTTCTGGGTCACCCCTGCCTTAGATACCCAGAATAGGCCCTGAATAAATTATTCTCCAGCAAGAATGAATGGCTGGCTGGCTGGATACTAACAAAGAGAAAAAGATAACTTCATGGGAAAGACTCAGGGACTTCAGCCAATTGCCCCCCCACCCCAGCCCTGACCTCCTGTATAGATTGAAAGCCTGGAAAGGGAATTTCTGGAAACAATTTCCAGGGGTAGGGCAGAGGCTAGATGGTAGGGTGGTGGCATGTGCTAGCCTGTGGAAAGAGTTGGACCATCCCTGGCTCCTTCCAATCCTTCATCTCCACCTTCTGTTCTAGCTTTCTAAAGAAGAGAAAATAAAGAACATCACTCACTGGACTCTGTTTAACTATTACAACTCGTCAGGTTGGAATGAGAGTGTCCCCCGGCCACCCCTGCACCCTGCAGATGTGCCCCGAGGCTCTTGCTGGGAGACAGCCGTGGGCATTGTGAGTAGTTATGTTCTCTGAAAAGGTGACCTCTGTTCTCAGTTCTTTGTTATTCCTTCCTTGATGTTCTCATTGGAGGAGTAACCCTGGAAAGTCATCAGCTGTCTATCAGCAAACATTTCTTAATCATCTTAGAGGGTAAAAAATGAATAAAGCAGACACCGTGCCACCTAAAACCTCCAGATCTCTTCGGTGTCTTAAAGGTTGTTATGGTGTCTGGTAGATAGTTTTAATTTTTCAAAAAATAATTAGCAAATTATATATAGTCTATATCTATAGCAGGGAAAGCTTTATTCTTTTGCTTTTGGCCCTTTTGCTATGTGCCTCTGTGCAAAACCTGTTTTATTTTCTTTATATACCAAGAAAAACATCCAATTTGTAGGAGGTGAAGAAAGCCAGCTGTTGTCCCCAGTGACTGATGGTCACATTCAGTCTTAGTGGGGGCAGCTGGCACTTCAGAGCAGGAGGGAGAAGCGAGGGGTGAGCCTTCAGCCCCTAGTGATAATAACTGTGTGTCATTGGGCAAGGCCAATGTGCCCGGCAATTTATACACAATCACTAAGTTTCCTAATGACCCTGTAAGACTGATATCATTATCAGCTTCAAGGGGTTCAGAGATTATTCCAAAGCCACGCAATTAGTAATCTGTAGACCTGGAAACTACATTAAGCATTTTCCAGAGCCTGGGGCCCTTTCTCCATACCACCCCTCTGCCACAAGGACTCAGAGGGTCACAGAGACGAAGTCAGGTGGGTGGGGGAGAGGTTGGGAGACTGCAGGAAGCTCAGGAGAAGTGGGCAAGACCTCTGACCACCCCCCTTTTCTGTGTTCCTCCTTGCAGGAATTCATGAGGCTGACGGTGTCCGACATGCTGGTGACGTACATCACCATCCTGCTGGGGGACTTCCTACGGGCTTGTTTCGTGCGGTTCATGAACTACTGCTGGTGCTGGGACCTGGAGGCGGGATTTGTAGGTCACCATTTCAGGGACGGTCTGCACAAAGGCCCTTCAACCACCCTCTTTGATACTTAGAGTCAACGGGATGAGTTCTTGTGCATTTCATTTCTTTAGATACTGAATGCCAGTCTCTCTGCTCTGTGGAGTAGTAAAGCGTTGAATTTGTATCTCCTTTAAGGGCCTATTTGCCTTAATCACATTGCTTTTGCCCAATGTAATTAACAATGTGACCTTCTAATCTGGGAAGTGGAGGCATCTGGCCTTGGGAAAATGTGAACCACACACTTCCGTGCTGAGCAGGTGCTTGGAGGAGAAATGTCGCTCCCCAGTATCAACTCTCACTAGGGAGGGTACAGTCCTGGACGGCATGCGAATGTTTCAGAAAGTCCTGGAACATGCCAGGAACACAATAACCAACCATTGGTCCTGTCTCCTGGATTATTCTTTGAGAAACTTCTTTTGACTCGTAGTCCTTGTACTCCTCTTCCCCACCTACCTGGTAAACTGCTCGTTCTAAACATGTGTCATTTCCTCCCCACAGTGACTGTCTATGTCTGGTGGAAGCTCTGGCGCATGCATCCCTCCTATATGTGTCTCTTCCCTGACACCTCAGTGGCCCACCCTGTAGTCACTGATGTACGTGTGTCGGGGACCTTCCCCTTAACTGAGCTCCTGGTCAGAGGCTCCACGTCCCCTGCAGCAAGGTGCCAGGCCCAGGAAAGGGCCCCAGTACAGGTTTCTGTCACATTTTTTTCTTTTCATCACGAGCTGCAGATTTAAACAAGTCTACTCAACTCCTCCTCAGCAGCAAGGAAAATTTCACAATCTTGACTGAGAACCAGGATGAAAGAACTTTGTTCTCAAAAAGGATGAAAGGACATCTTTGATAAAAAAAAAAAAAAAAGACAATATTGCCAAGATGCCATCATCCTCAAATTAATGTATAAGTTCAATAAGATCCCAAAATAATACTAAAGTTTATCTGAAAAATAAGCACGTAGGAATATCTGGGAAAATTCTTTTTTAAAAAAGAATTATATTTATATTAAAACATATTATGGGCCAGGCGTGGTGGCTCACGCCTGTAATCCTAGCACTCTGGGAAGCCGAGGCGGGTGGATCACTCGAGGTCTGGAGTTCGAAACGAGCCTGAGCGAGACCCTGTCTCTACCAAAAATAGAAAGAAATTAATTGACCAACTAAAATACATATATACAAAAAATTAGCCAGGCATGGTGGTGCATGCCTGTAGTCCCAGCTACTCGGGAGGCTGAGACGGAAGGATCTCTTGAGCCCAGGAGTTTGAGGTTGCTGTGAGCTAAGGTGACACCACGGCACTCTAGCCACGGAAACAAAAGTGAGACTCTGTCTCAAAAAAAAAAACACAACATATTATGAAGCTATAATAACTGAAACTGGTACTAGAAAATAAATAAACAAGTCAATGGAACAGAATAGAAAGTCCAGAAATAGATACACTCTGTATGGGAATTTAGCTTATGACAAAGGGAGCCTTTCAAACCAGTGGGAAAAAGAAGAATTATATAAAAATATAAAAGTTATATAAAAATGTGGAGGAATATAGTTTTTATATAACTTTTATTTCTGGACTTTCTTGTTTGTTTTTAAACTTTCTTTTTATTTGACTACTCTTTTAATTCTTTATATTTCATTATTTATCAGAGTTAATCCTTAATTATAAGTTCAAGGTATATTTCTGATTAAAATATTGATAAAATGTTCTCTTAGGAACCAGGGTCTTCCCAAGAATACACTGTCAGTTTGCAGGCCCTAAAAAGTAGAAACTCTCACATTTTTTGTATTGAAAAAGACATTGATGCCAAACATGGAGGCACCTGCCTATAATCCTAGCATTCTGGCAGGCTGAGCCGGGAGGATCACTTCAGGTCAAGAGTTTGAGACCAGCTTGAGCAATAGCGAGAACCTGTCTTTACCAAAAATATAAGAAATTAGGCCGGGCGCAGTGGCTCACGCCTGTAATCCTAGCACTCTGGGAGGCCGAGGCGGGCGGATTGCTCGAGGTCAGGAGTTCGAAACCAGCCTGAGCAAGAGCGAGACCCCGTCTCTACTATAAATAGAAAGAAATCAATTGGCCAACTAATATATATAGAGAAAATTAGCAGGGCATGGTGGCACATGCCTGTAGTCCCAGCTACTCGGGAGGCTGAGGCAGCAGGATTGCTTGAGCCCAGGAGTTTGAGGTTGCTGTGAGCTAGGCTGATGCCACGGCACTCACTCTAGCCTGGGCAACAAAGCAAGACTCTGTCTCAAAAAAAAAGAAAAGAAAAGAAATTAGCCAGGCATGGTGGCATGTGTCTGTAGTCCCAACTACTGGGGAGGCTGAGGCAGGAGGATCACTTGAGCCCAGGAGTTTGAGGCTGCAGTGAGCTATGATGACACTCTCTCTACCCAGGGCAACAGAGCAAGACCCTGTCTCAAAAAAAAAAAAAAAAAGGAAAAAGAAAAAGACATTGAAAAAATTCCAGCTTTGAGAATTTCAAAACTTTTCTTAAAAAGTTGAAAACATGTTAAAGAAACAAACCCTGAATCTAAGGCTCCTCTCTAATCACCAGAGTAGGCCCTTTGGGATGAGTGGCCTTGGCTTGGGCAGTTGGCCGGTAAGTGAGGTTGGTCCAACACCACCTAACACCCTCCTCTCTCTCTCTTTCTCTCTCGCCACCTCCCACCAGCCTTCATATGCTGAGTTTGATATTAGTGGAAATGTGCTGGGTTTGATCTTCAACCAAGGAATGATCTGGTGAGTTATCCATTTCGTCTGGGGACCACCTGATTTGAAGAGTGAAAACACTGGATTCCCAGGCTTTGGCACTCAACTAGCTGGGAAGAGGCTGGACAGATCATCTTGCCTCTCTGGTCCCAGGACCAGATGGGAACCAGGACAGTTCCTGGCCCACTCATGTGCTACTATGGAAGCAGGGGGAAGGAGAGGGGGAGAAGGAGAAAAAACAAAGGAAGAGGGGAGAGGAGGGAAGAAAGAGGAAAGAAGGGAGAAAGAATAAAAGGAAAGAGGAGGAGGGAGCAAAGAGGGCAGGAGAGAAGGAGGAAGGTAAATGAACTAAGGAACTCCCTCCTCTGAAAAGGGGCTTAGAGGAGGCTGCATAACTTCAGCCAAAGACTTTCGAGACGCCGAGGACTCACTGCAAGCCACTGTTCAACCCTCTTAATTGAAGGACTTTGATAAAACAAAGCTGTTTTATGGCGACCATGGAGAAACAGGCAGAACGCCACGTAATTTTCCAGATGCCCTGGGGCGAGGCGGCGGTAAAACCTTGGCCAGAGCCCAGGGCAGTAGGATGACTATGGCTTGGTGATGGATATTCTGGTTAAATGGGAGGCCCCTCCCCTTGGGACCTGGCGGGAAAGCAGCTGGGCCTCGTGCCCCTAAGCCATCAATCCCATTTCCCTCTATCCTCCTTTCCTGCCTTCCCTGCTGTCAGGCCAACCAGATGTCCGGTTTCTGCCCTTCCAGGATGGGCTCCTTCTATGCCCCGGGGCTGGTGGGCATTAACGTGCTGCGCCTGCTGACCTCCATGTACTTCCAGTGCTGGGCGGTGATGAGCAGCAACGTCCCCCACGAGCGCATGTTCAAAGCCTCCCGATCCAACAGCTTCTACATGGGCCTCCTGCTGCTCGTGCTCTTCCTCAGCCTGCTGCCCGTGGCCTACACCATCATGTCCCTCCCGCCCTCCTTTGACTGCGGGCCGTTCAGGTGCAGGGTCTCGGGTGTTCCGAGGGCCTGGCTTCATGGCAGCCTGTGAAAGGCCGTGGAGCTTTAGCAAATCATCCATGCTGTTCAGCAGAGTCTCCTGCATGGATGGAAATGTTCTATGTCTATGCTGTCCAGTATGGCGGCCACCAGCCACGGGTGGCTGTTGAGCATGTGGAATGAGGAACTAAGAAACTGAATTTCTAATTTTATTAATTTGTTTTTTTTGAGACAGTCTCACTTTGTTGCCCAGGCTAGAGTGAGTGCCGTGGCATCAGCCTAGCTCACAGCAACCTCAAACTCCTGGGCTCAAGCAATCCTGCTGCCTCAGCCTCCCAAGTAGCTGGGACTACAGGCATGTGCCACCATGCCTAGCTAATTTTTGTATATATATTTTCATATGGTCAATTAATTTCTTTCGATTTTTAGTAGAGATAGGGTCTCGCTCAGGCTGGTTTCGAACTCCTGACCTTGAGCAATCCCCCCCGCCTTGGCCTCCCAGAGTGCTGGGATTATAGGCATGAGCCACTAATTTTATTAATTTTAATTGATATATAATAGCTGTACATATTTGGAAGCACATGTCTGATACATGTTTGCAATGTGTAATGATCAAATCAGGGTCATTTGGATATTCACAGCCTCAGATATTTATCTTTTCTTTGTGTTCGGAACATTCTGATTCTTCTAGCTATTTTGAAATACGCAATGAATTATTGTTAACTATAGTCTCCCTACTGTGCTATCGCACGCTAGAACTTATTCCTATATCTAGCTATATTTTGTACCTGTTATCCAGCCTCCCTTCCTCCCCCTCCTGCCTGCTCTTCTCAGCCTCTGGTAACCACCATTCTTCCCTCTACCTCCATGAAATCCACTCTTTTAGTTTCCACATGAATGAGAACATGTGATAATTGTCTTTCCGTGCCTGGTTATTTCATTTTACATAATAACCTCTAGTTCTCTCCATGTTGGTGCAAGTGACAGAATTTCATTCTTAATTTTAATTAATTTTAATTTAAATAACCACATGTGGCTAATGGCTACCATATTGAACAGCTGCCTGGGATTACCTTACCATAGGATGAGTAGTGGAGGATATTCTGCAGATTCTGTGGGTAAAGTAGTTTGGAATGGCCATCTTCTCACGTAGAAATGTCTGATACACGGTCCTTTATAAAAGGCTTTAAAGAACCATGCAGTGAGATAACATACGTGAGCTGGTGCTTTCATCCTTACTGACCACGGAACCCTTTCTGCAGGTAACACTCATCCAGAGCTCAGGTGGGGTGAGGCCAGCAAGCGAGCCCCTGCACTTCACATGTGCAACCCTGAGAGCGATCACCTTAAATCGTGCACCCCCTGGGCCTCCCACGCCTCACTCTAGTCCTGGGCCTGCCTACCAGGGTGGAGAAACACATGCTGGGAAATGCTGACCTGGGACTTCTCAGTTTATAAGGGACTCACCTAGATAAAGGCCTGGGGTTCATGGAGCCCAGAGGACATGTGAGCAGGAGCACTCCAGCAGAGCGTGATCTGGCAACAGCGGGTCACTCGAGGAGCAGGGGTCAATCTGGAGTGGAAAGAATGTGCCGAAGTGTAGAAGGCCTGAGACACCAGGCTGAAGGGAGAACCACAGGAAGGAGCCTCTGTTGGCTTCTTCCCGAGCCAGGTTTGGAGGGCTGGGTCCTGGGTGCAAATGCCAGTGCCCCTTTCTCAGGCTGCCCACCTGTCCCCAGGTAGGAGGTCAGCAAGTAGGCCTATGCCAGGCCTGGCCCTGCCCACCTGCCCCAGCTTTGATTCAGCTGAGAGGCCCTGACAACCTACACCCAGATGGAAGGGGAAGGGACCCAAAAACGGAACTCAGAAGGAAACATGGCTGCCTACTCCTTCCTGTCACTGCTCTGACCAAACCCACCAACAGCAGGAATGTTCACCCCTCAGACATTTCACGGCTGTTCTCTCATTTGCTTTAGGTATTTACTCAAAGGGTCATCTTCTCAACGAGACCTTTCCTGGATACCCAAACTAAAATGTCACACACACATGCACACACACGCTTGCATCATTTCTGCTTATTATATCTCCTTAGCATCCTTGACATGCCACACCTTTTGCTTATTTATCTTGTTTATTGTCTGTCTCCCTCACCAGGACACAAGGTCCATAAGGAACTAGTTTTTGCTGCCTTTCTCCCTCCCTCTCTCCTCTCCCTCCCCCTCCCCCTCCCCCTCCCCCTCCTCTTCCCCCTACTCCTCCCCCTCTCCCTCCCTCTCTTTCTCCCTCTCCCTCTCCCTAGAACAGAACACCTGGTTGATGGTCAATGCTCAAACTAGACCCATTACCTCACAAAAATTCAGTTGTAAGGAAGGGACTCAGGGTTTGAACCAGATCAAATGACAACAGGGGCCAGTCAGGCCACCTAAGTGAACGAGGGGGCAGCATTGCATAGAATATGGTTAAAAAGGGGTGGGGGTTGGTAAACTGTAGTTCACGGACCAAATCCAGACCACTGCCCATTTTGTACATAAAGTTTTTTTAGAACTCAGCCATGCTCATTTGCTTACATAGAGTCTATGGCTGCTTTCTCACTATAACAACAGAATTGAGTAGATGTAACAGAGACCATCTGGCCCCCAAAGCCTAAAATCTATATTTGGCCCTTTTCAAAAAAAAAATTGTCAACCCCCTGATTTAGAGAATAGACTCTAGAGCCAGCTCTGTCATTTGCCAGCTGGGTGATCTTGAGCAAATTACTAAGCTTTCTGCACCACAGGTTTATTGCCTATAAAATGGAAATAATGGTAGCGTCCACCTTATAGAGTTGTTATGACAATTTGATGTATTGTTATTTGTAAAGTACTTAGAGGAGTGTGCTGGTCCATAGTAAGGTACATATACCAACCCATAGAACAAACCTATGGACATGGACCATACACCATCTACACTCAACTGTTACATAAAAGCATAACATTTGAAGTCCACTTTCCTTCTCTTGTTTTTACACGGTGGGTATGCACTGGTAATAAAAAATAATAACAAGTTAAAGACCACCATACAGTGATATGCATGGCACTTGAAATGCTGTCATGTTATAACTGCATCATTGCAATTCGTGGTGTGCTGGGCAACAGTTCTCAGCAAAGAGATGGCCACAAATGGTCTCTTACGCAACTGCTCTTCTCTGCCATTATTGCACAAAAAATGAATAAGCATGGCTGTGTTCCATTAAAACTTTATTTACAGACACTAAAATATTTTTTTGAGACATAGAGTCTTGCTCTGTTGCTCAGGCTAGAGTGCCGTGGCATTAGCCTAGCTCACAGCAACCTCAAACTCCTGGGATCAAGCAATGCCCATAAGACACTAAAATTGGAATTTCTTACTTTAATTTTTACATGTCACAAGATAGTATTTTTCTTTTAAATTTTTTTCAACCACTTAAAAATGTAAAAACAATTCTTAGCTCTCAGGCCATATAAAAACAGGTGGCCCGCTGAATTTGTCCATGGGCCATTGTCTGCCAGCCCTTCATCTGTACTTTACACGAGAGAAAAATGAGGCTGCTAGCTGCGGCATTTTGGTGAGCACTTATAACCTGACAGCACCATATGCAATGTTTTATGCAAATTCACATCTATATCCTTTAAATAATCTCCTGAGGCAAGTACTATTGTTATACTTATCATATTCTAATTTTTTTTTTTTTTTGAGACAGTCTCATTCTGTCGCCCTGGGTAGAGTACGGTGGTGTCATCATAGCTCACTGCAACATCAAACTCCTGGGCTCAAGTGATCCTCTTGCCTCAGACTCCCAAGTAGCTGGGAATACAGGCGCACACCATGACGACCAGCTAATTTTTCTATTTTTAATAGAAATGGTGTCACGCTCTTGCTCAGGCTGATCTCGAACTCCTAAGCTCAAGCAATGCTCCAGCCTCGGCTTTCCAGAGTGCTAGGATTACAGGCGTGAGCCACCACGCCTGGCCTTTACTATGTCATTATTATTACTATATTATACAGAGGAGAAAACTAGGGCAAAGAAATTTTCAGTATCTTGCCCAAAGATATTGAACCTCTGCAGATATTGACTGTCTAATACAACTTACTGTAATGATGAAAACATTCCACATCTGCCTTTCTAACATAGTAGCTACTAGTCACATGACTATCGAGCACTTGAAATGTGTAACTAAGAAACTGAATTTTTAATTTTATTTCATTTTAATTAATTTGTATTATATTTTTAATAGCCATCTTGGACAGGACAGCTCTAGTGGGAAGAACTAGGGTGTGAATATAGTCAGAAAGAGAACAATTGTCTTTGGCGTCTCGCAAGTAATAAATGGGGGAGTAAAGATTTACACCAAGTCTTCAAACCCCATTGTCCACATCTTGGCACCAAAATTACCAAGAAAGAGCCAGCCCAGGAGTGTCTAGGCAGATATTTGTAGAAGTCAGTCTGCATAATAGTTCATAGGTATTTGAAGAAAATCAAAATCACTGTTGTGAACTGGCCAGGAGCCTGGACTAGGTGATCCCATTGTCTAGAATTATAATCTAAAGACTAATTGTAGGTATTTTTGAGAGACATCATGAAGTTGCCCATCATGTCAGCCTCTAGAGAACGGTTTCCATGCCAAGGGTCCATGTTGGTCTTGTAGCTACAGCACAGAAATTTTCTCCCATTAGAATATATGAGAAAACCTTTTTTTCCTGAGAAACATGTCAGACACGAAGACCACTGTAGTTCAAGAGGTTGCAGGTTACCCAGGATGCGAGGCTGGTGAGCCAGTGTGCTGACCCAGCCATGAGCCCTAGCCAAAATGGCAGCCACTCTTGGGGCATTTTTTACTTGCAGTCCATTTGGAGGAGACCTCTGGTTCTTCGAGGCAAGCAGTGGCAAGTGGCAGCTCTGGACCTGTGGTAGACATGGACACAGTTGTGTATGCCATATGAGCTTTGCAGCATGCTATCATGTGCCCTCTCCTTTTTCCAGTGGGAAATACAGAATGTATGACGTCCTCCAAGAGACCATTGAAAATGATTTCCCAACCTTCCTGGGCAAGATCTTTGCTTTCCTCGCCAATCCAGGCCTGATCATTCCAGCCATCCTGCTGATGTTGTAAGTCAGCCACAGCCCATGGCTCTACCTGGCAGTTGAGACTTCCCTAGCAGGTCCTTCCTTCTTGCCCTCTTAGTCTGGACTCCCCAGAAGTAGATAGACTCCATGATGAGGATTCAGATAGTGTATCGGGGAGCAGGTAAGGACTTGAGAGGGAAGGGAAAGGAAATTGCATGATTATCACTGTGGGGACTTTGGGGATAGTGTGCCTCAGAGTTACCCCTCCCTAAGGGTGAAAGACCTAGGGCATTTGTGGACCAGCCCCTATCAGTCACTGGGGGCCACTGGAATTGGTTAATTCCCTGGCAATTTTGGCCAGCTGCATGCACGGGTAAAATGGCTCTGGGGGGAAATCAGATTCTCCTCCCCTCCCAGGGAGGAGAATTATTGTTGTTGCTGTTTGTTGTAATTGTTGTAATCGTTGTCGTTGCTTGTTTAGTGACTTTTCTGAACTATGTACTGTCTGTATTCTTTGCTTTGTGTTGCCACTGATGTCTGTGTTCAGTTACCTTAGAGGTCAGCTAATGACCAGACAGAGATTTGCTTATATGCCTGGAACTAGTAAGTCTCCTAGTATTTGCCAGGGGACTCTGTGTATGTATTGGGGTATGCTTTCTTTTTTTTTTTTTTTTTTTTTTGAGACAGAGTCTCACTCTGTTGCCCAGGCTAGATTGCCGTGGCATCAGCCTAGCTCACAGCAACCTCAAACTCCTGGGCTCAAGCGATCCTCTTGCCTCAGCCTCCCGAGTGACTGGGACTACAGGCATGCACCACCATGCCTGGCTAATTTTTTTTTCTATATGTATTAGTTGGCCAATTAATTTCTTTCTATTTATAGTAGAGACGGGGTCTCGCTCAGGCTGGTTTCAAACTCCTGACCTCGAGCGATCCGCCCGCCTGGGCCTCCCAGAGTGCTAGGATTACAGGCGTGAGCCACCGCGCCCGACCAGGGTATGCTTTCAATACTCAACCAGGCAGTTTACAACTCTACCTTAGCATTTACTTCCTGCTTGTTTAAAGACTCAAAGTCAGCCAGAGGTGAGAGCTTAGGGCTTTCTCAGGTCTTTTTTGGCTATGTGTATAGTCCTGGGCATGCACACAGCCTTGCACATCAGACACGTGGTCCTCTTCTAGATTCCCAGGGACATTTGGGTGTTTTTGTTGTTGTTGTTGTTTGTCTATATGTTTGTTTTTAGTTGTTTTTGTTTTTTGTTTTGTTTTTGAGGCAGAGTATCGCTCTGTACCCCTGGCTAGAGTGCCGTGAAGTCGGCCCAACTCAATGCAACCTCTACCTTCTGAGTTCAAGCAATCCTCCCACCTTAGCCTCCAGAGTAGCTGGGACTACAGGTGTGCAGCACCATGCCTGGCTAATTTTTCAGTAGAGACGGGGTCTCACTCTTGCTCAGGCTGGTTTCAAACTCCTGATCTCAAAGGATCCTCCCGCCTCAGCCTCTCAGAGTGCTAGGATTATAGGCGTGAGCCACTGTGCCCCGCCCCCCAGGAATATTTTGAAAGCCCCCATTCAACATCTCACTCTTCAATTCTTTTTAAAAGCTTTTTGGTTTGCTTATTGTTTGCCCCAACTATTATCCAACACTTCACACAGCTATAATGTTCAACAATTGCCTTTGATTGCTTCTGACAAACAATCTCAGAGAAAAGGCTATTCACACTGGTTGAGCTCTGAGCCAGCTCAAATAAAGACAGCCTAGTGAGTGATGTCTTCCAGGAAATCACTGGATTAATCAAGTAATGACAATTTTCTGGAAGTGAGGGTATGAAGACACTCCAACACCATTCCACCTCCAGTGCCTGCCAGGCTACTGATTTTCATTATGATTTGGGACTGTTGGTTTTCAAACCTGTGGGAATAAGGCAACTTGAATGCTGCAGATCTTGTTTTTACTGAGATTCAGCTATTTTCCTTGAAAAGATACTCCTTGGATTTGCTGCAAACCTTTGGTTAATTTTCAGAGTTCTGAAAAAGTTGATTCTGCCAATTTTCTTTAAAGAGGTAGGTCTTGCTCTGTCACCCAGGCTAGAGTGCAGTGGTGCAACCATATAACATAAAAGCTCACTACAGCTTCAAAACCCTGGGATCAGGTGATCCTCCTGTCTCATCCTCTGAAATAGTTAGGATGATAGGTGCACACTACAAGACCAGCCTAATTTTTTTTTTTTTTTTTTTTTTTGTAGAAATGTGATCTTGCTATGTTGCCTAAGCTGGTCTCAAACTCCTGGCCTCAAGCAATCCTCCTGCCTCAGTCTCCACAAGTGCTAGGATTACAGGTGTGAGCCACCATGCCTGGCCCTGATTCTGCCAATTTTTTGCTGATATTCTCACTATTATGGAAGTGAGAATTTTCAGAGGTTCTTACTCTGCCATTTTTGCTGAGATCTTGGATTGAACTTTAGTCTTGGATACACTGTAAAGATTTAGTTAAAACTCTCCCTTTTTGAGCATCACCTTTTTTATTCCTCAGCCACGTCTCTTTGTCTCTGCCTAGTAATGGGTTGAAATTCCCAAAGAGTATTTCAAGAAATGGCCTCACCTGCTCCTCATCAGGGCTCCCTTCATCTCCAGGACAGTCTGATGGAGCCAGCCTCCCCCAGACCTGTGGCCAGTTTCCTGGCTGCTGCTCCAGGGCCGCCAGACTGGGGGGAAACTGGGCTCCACACTGCAAGGCTGTCTGTCCTTCAGCAACCCTCCAGTAGCTTCCTGGAAGTAAATACAGCCTCACGGGGATTCCAGGGCCCTATGGGAGCCAGAGTGGATGCAGCGTCCTTTCATTTGTTCATCCATTCATGTAGTACCCGTTTTTGAAGGTCTGTTCTGTGCCCTCAACATGCCATTGCCAGCAGCAAACACCTGCATGCCATTTTACATCCTTGGTTTCAAATACGCTCTGCTGCTAGTCCTGGCATGAAAAGGATGGCATAACAGTGACAACTTGGACTGCCCTGTGGCCTCCTGAGGAAATTCTGGAGCCCAGACATCAAACCTGACCCTGCAGGAAGCAAAGAGAAAGGCTAAATTTGGAAACACCCTCAGGAGGGCCACAGCTGCCCACGAGCATTGTATCTACCATCTGCTGGGTGTGTGGGTGTGATCTTGAGCAAGACAAGCCACCTATCTGACCTCTGGTTCTTCCCTAAAAATGGGTTACCTGGCCTGCCCCAGAGTAAGGGCCTCACAAGACAGAGATTGATCCTCTCTTCTCTCCTCCCCTTGAGCCCAGTCCTCTGAGTCTTTGCTCCAGGAGGCTCACATGACAGCCTCAGACTCATGCTTGGCCCCAAGTGCCATGTGGTTCCTCTTCTCTGGCTGGAGAGAGCTTATAGGCTCTAGAGCTATGAATGGCTCACACCTGAGGGGGAAACTATAAAAGACCCAAGCAACCTCCACCTTCTGGGTTCAAGCAATCCTCCCACCTCAGCCTCCAAAGTAGCTGGGACTACAGGTGTGCAGTACCACATGTGGCTCATTTTTCTATTTTTAGTAGAGATGGAGTCTCCTTCTTGCTCAGGCTGGTCTCTAACTCCTGATCTCAAAGGATCCTCCTCCCTCAGCTTCCCAGAGTGCTAGGATTATTGGAGCAGCCAAGGCTTGAAATTCATGGAGAAAAGTTACTAAGAAGGATGGACCTAAAAAAGCTCGCAGAAAACAGGCTGGCCAAGCACTCAATCCAGGTGGCCCTCTGGCTTTTGTGTCTCCTCCTCTCCCAGGTAGTACAGCCCAGGTCATAGCTCCAGATCTTAGGTCTTGTGAGAGTGAAGCCCGGGCTGTAGCCTCAAACCACAGCCAGTCACCCAGTGACCCACAGGGGCTAGACTCTGGAAACCATAAGGCCAGGGCTACACATGCCAGAGCACCCTGAGCAGGAGACCTCCAGGGCAAGCTTGGAGTAGGTCACTTAATATCTCTACCTCTCCCATCTCAGGACTTGAAGATTGTGGAAAGAGCTTTGGCTTCCAATGTGGGCTCCAAGGAGTGCTAAGGGTGGGATGACCTTGGGCAAATTATTTAATCTCTCTGAATCCCAAAATACTGGTGTGTAAACATGGAAGTCTGCTCTCTGCTCCATGGGGTTTTCATCAAAGCCAATGAGATGCTGGGGAGGTACACATGGCACAGAGCCTGGCACAGGGCAGGTGCCCAGGACATACGACCAGCTTCTTTTGCAGACAAAAGACCCTGCCACTCCCCCACCTCCTCAGATTTCCCGGAAGAGGGATAATTCCTTTAGCCAAGCTTTACTGAGCAGTCTGAGGGCTAGAGATGTGTAGGTCATGTCCACATGCAATAAAATAGACAGGAGGGAGGGCCATCCGGACCCTCTCAATGTTGAGACTAGAACTTAGGATGGTAGGACACCCCCACCCCCACCCCGAGGCAAAACCTCAGCGCCTATTCCAGGAACCCCGCCTTGATCCCTGGGAAAGACACCCAGCTCCTGTCCTTTGCCAAGACCACAGGACCATAGGAGACACACTTTTCTCTTGCAGCCTGGCCATTTACTACCTGAACTCAGTTTCCAAAAGCCTCTCCCGAGCTAACGCCCAGCTGAAGAAGAAAATCCAAGCGGTGAGTCTGTCTAGAGTTTCATCCTGGAGGGTAAAAAGATGTCATGTTTTTGTTTGTTGCTAATTTGCTCTGTGAGCCAAGTTATGTAATTTAAATGGCTTTCCTCTAAACAAGATCTCCAAATATCTGTAATACAGGAAATGGCCTTGTGAGATTCAACAGCATGCATTTGTATTATGAGGATGTTTGGGGATACCTAACAGTAATGACTTGAATTTTGAGAGGTTGCTAAAGAACAGGAGAAATTGGCCAGGCGTGGTGGCTCACGCCTGTAATCCTAGCACTCTGGGAGGCCGAGGCAGGTGGATCGCTCAAGGTCAAGAAGTTCAAAACCAGCCTGAGCAAGAGCGAGACCCTGTCTCTACTAAAAAATAGAAAGAAATTAATTGGCCAACTAAAAATATATAGAGAAAAAAAATAGCTTGGGATGGTGGCACATGCCTGTAGTCTCACCTACTCAGGAGACTGAGGCAGAAGGATCGCTTGAGCCCAGGAGTTTGAGTTGCTGTGAGCTAGGTTGATGCCACAGCACTCTCTAGCCCAGGCAACAGAGTGAGACTCTGTCTCAAAAAAATAAATAAATAAATAACAAGAGAAATAATTTGCAATAATTCCTATAGATTAAAACTGATAGTATAAATATTAAAAGAAATATTGCTGTCAAGATGACATATTGATTGTGCTCCTTAGCCTAAGAGGTGCCCTGAGTCCCCTTCTGGCCCTGACTTCTGACCAATTTCTCCTGACACACCCTGAAGGCCAGACCTCGACCCTCACTAAGCCCTGTCCTTGCTTCTCTGTCCCCTTTCTAGAGCTAACCTCATTGTCTTGCTACTGGTTCCCCATCCACACCTGCTTTCGTTAACCTTACTAGGCTGCTGTCCAGACATAGAAAACCGTGGAAAGAGAGGCTAGGAAGGATGGCTGTCCTATGGCCAGATGTTCTGTCAGACACTGTGCAAATCTGAGTCTCAATCAGATGTGAGGCCCAATGACAGGCAGTTGAAGGTTGTTACCGAGAACTGAAAACATAGTCCTGCTCTCTCAGCATCCTGGCTCTGAGCCCCAGGCACCCCATTTCCCTGGCCAGAACTGACAGTTCATTTTTTTCCCGCAGCTCCGTGAAGATGAGAAGAGCCATAAATCTGTCAAAGGCAGAGCCACAGCCAGCGATTCGGGGAACATACCTAAAAGCAGCTCCAAAAATGCCACCCAGCTCCAGCTCCCCAAGGAAGGTAAATTGTTGTTGTTGTTCTTTGTAAACTATTTTTTCATGATGATTGTTTTTCACAAGGCCACATGGAAAGATGTAAAGAGTTTACAGCGTGAGATCCGCCTGATCTGGGATTGAAATCAGAATTCTGGCCCTCGTTAGCTGTACGAAGTCAGGCAAGTTAGTGTAGGGATAAGTCACAGCGCCCACCTCATGAGACGGTGGAGATGAGATGTCATCACACATGTAAAGTGCCTAACAGAATTCCTGGCACAGAGAATGGGCCAATGCTTACTAGCTGGTAGTAGTACAGTCATGCATTGCTTGATGACATTTTGGTCAACCAAAGACTGTATATACAATGAGGACTGTATATACAACCAAGGACCATAAGCTTAAAAGGGAGCTGAAAAATTGCCGTTGCCAAGTGATGCTGTAGCTGTCATAACATCACAGCACAACACTTTACACACGTGTTTGGGGTAACGCTGTGTAAACAAGCCCACTCTGTTGCCAGTCATATAAAAGTCTGGCACATACAATTATGCATGGTATACAATTATACATGGTATAATACTTGATAATGGTAATAACTGACTATGTTACTGGTTGATGTATTTACTATACTACACTTTTTATTGTTATTTTTAGAGTATAAAAACTACTCATTAAAAAAATAGTTAACTAAAACTAAGCCTCAAGCAGGTCCTTCAGGAGGTATTACAGAAGAAAGCACTATTATTATGGGAGATGACAGCTCCATGCATGTCATTGCCCCTGAAGACCTTCCAGTGGGACAAAATGTGGAGGTGGAAGATAGTGATACTGATGACCCTGACCCTGTGTAGGCCTAGGCTAATGTGTGTGTTTGTGTCTTCGTTTTTCATTAAAAGTTTAAAAAGTAAAAAAAAAAAAAAAGTAAAAAACAGAAAAAAGCTTATAGAATGAATATTTTGTACAGCTGTGCAATGTGTTTGTGCTTCAAGCCAACTGTTAGTATAAAAGAGTCAAAAAGCTATTATAAAAACTTTGAAGTTATAAACTAAAAAAGCTAAAGTCAATTTATTATTGAAGAAACAAAAATATTTTTTATGAATTCAGTGTAGCATAAGCATACAGGGTTTATAAAGTCTACAGTAGTGTATGATAATGTCCTAGGCCTTCACATTCACTCACCACTCACTCCTTGACTCACCAAGAGCAACTTCCAGTCCTGCAAGCTCCATGCATACCCTATACAGGTGTACTATGTTTTTAGTCTTTTATACTGCATTATTATTATTTTTCCTTTTTTATGTTTAAATAGGAAAATACTTACCATTGCATTACAAGTCCCCAAATATTCAGTATAGTAACGTGCTGTACAGGTTTGCAGCCTAGGAGCCATAGGCTAGACCACATAGCCTAGGTGTATAGTAGGCTATACCATTCAGGTAAGTACATTCTATGATGTTTGCACAATGACAAAACCACTTAACGACACATTTCTCAGAATATATGCCCATCCCTAAGCAATGCATGACTGTAGTTTGTATTTTCTAAAACAGGGAAGCCCTGGAATTTCTAGAATAAAAAGGTGAAGAAAAGGCCACATAAGACTTTCTTAAGAAAGTGTCCCAGAACCTCAAAGGGGAGGGATCACAGATCAGCCTCCAACTGGAAGTGAGGAAAGGTCAAGTTGAAAGGGACCGTCTCTGAGGTGACCCCATTTCCAAGGATCATCTCTGTTCTAAAATTAAACAGTAATAGTATACAGTATTTTCTATTCTTGTGGAATGAGATTCACAAGAAATAACTGATAGTTTAGAAGTTCGAATATTTTTATGTGCTCCAATTTCTTAATAATTGCATGTTTATTCATTTATTTATTCTTATTTTTAAGTATTAGCTAGAATGATGATACCAGCTGCTATAACAAACAGGCCCAAAATGGCTAGTGGCTCAAACACAATAAAAGCTTACTTGTCCCTCAACACAGAGTCCAAACTGGATGTTTTCACTCGATGGTCACAGTGATGATGTGGGGACCCCGGCTCCTCCCCTCAGGCTCTGCCTGCAGCTGCAAAGGGCCCAGGTGCACACCTGGAAGTGGTACCTGTCAAAGCCTGGAACTGCATCGCAGGCCACACCCACTCACAAGGGAAATGTAGTCCATTGTTCTGTCCCAAAGAAGAGGAACTGGGTTTGGTAAAGAGCAGTCAGTCATTGTCCCCACTTTGGAGTTAGGGGACGGGGAGGAAACAAGTTAAGCAAAGGAGCTGGAAACTGGGTCTGATTGCAAAGTTCGCACAGCCCTTTCCCTCCTACCATGTATTCGATCCCGGCAGTCACTCTGCAAAGCTGCTGTTATTACTGTCCCAATTTTATGCTCTACAAAAAACCAGGATGAGAGAGTCTAGCCTAAGGCCACAGTTCTCCAGCCAACAGACCACACTGCTCCGACAGATCTGCCTATGCAAAAGCTAGGCCAAGGCACCCCCAGACCCCTTAGGGCTACCTGACATCTCTCACATCATCAAATAGGACTGAAACCTGCACATGCTGCAGCGTGGCTCCGGAAAGCTCCAATTCAACCTGTGCGAAATCTCCCACATCTCATTCTTGTCTTGGTTTGTTTTCCCAGAGACCACGCCTCACTCTGCCAGCCAAAGCCAGATCCCGGACAAGAAGGCACAGGGCTCTGGGACCGTGCTGCCTGCCTCCCGGCACCTCGCTGTATCTCAGCCTCCTGGAGTTGGGCCAGGTTCCAGCCACCCCCAGTCTCAGACTCGTCCTTGTAGGTCGGCCTCTGGAAGGAAGGCTCAGAAACCTCCCTGCTGACAGCTGGGGCTCAAGGGAGCCCCGCTCCTGATCCTCGCGCCACACGCCCCCTTTTCACACATACCCAAACTGGTGTTCTCTCTTCCTCTCTCCCCATACATGCATGCACTTTCTCTCCCATCTCCTTTAATGTGGGGATTTCGATCACTTAGCTTCATACCCTTGTCACCTACCAAAGGACAAAGACAATGGCTTCACCTGCCCTTTAGGGGAGCTGTACTGACTGCCCTTCCCAGTATCTTGGTCCAGGCAGCTCTGAACCCCACGCTCACAGTGGCTCCCCTTGGCTCCGGACATTGAGGGGAGAAGACAGGGCCGTGGCCAGCCTCGCAGCCCATTTCCATGGAGCACATGTTGGGACACAGGTTTCTGCCGGCTCCATTAGAGACCTACATTTCCGACATCACCTCTATGCAAAGGAGGTGAGGTGGTTTAAATAAAAAAGCCAAGAAGTGAGTTAATGAAAATAAAGGTAAATGAACCAACATCCAGTCATGGAAGGTGGGTGAAATGCACACCCCAGCCTGAGGGAGCTGATGCCAGTAAATATAAACACACTGCAGCCTCCTAGCAGCCAGGCAAAGACAAGTGAGCAGCACAGTTCTTTGTTTGTTTGTTTGTTTTTTACGACATTCCCTTGTCAGTACTCAGCAGCACAATTCTTATCTAATTCAAGGAAACGTAAAGATTGCTCAGGACAGAAACCTGCTTTTTTTTTTTTTTCTTTTTTTGAGACAGAGGAGGTTCGCTCTGTCACCTGGGGCTGGAGTACAGTGACATCATCATAGCTCACTGCAACCTCCTGCAACAAGCAAACCAACTGCCTCGGCCTCCCAGAGGGGTAGGATTACAGGTGTGAGCCACTGCACCCAGTGAAAAACTCTCGTGCACCACATTCTAGAAGGAATTTGGTATCCTGCATATTGTATAAGGGACCTTGAAGATGGTTTTTTGCAAAAGATACAACACAGAGGCTTGTCCCTGGCAATTCTATGTCCACATAATGTCATATTGTAGTTCTATGCAGAATGTCTCCAGGGGGGCATAAGCCAGGGAGACCAGACTTTTAAGAAGGCTTTGCTGCCCAGGGCAAATGGCGTAAGGCAGAATCAGAGTCCAAGGCTCTTCAAAAGCCCCAGGTGTCTTGCAGTCAGCTCCTTTCTTTCCTCTATGCTGTGCACCCAGACCCAGGTGAGCACTGTGGTGTCAGGATCAAGGGACCATTTCACCCCATATCTCTGAGTGTTCCAACAGGAGTCCTCTACCTCAGCCAGCTGCCCCTACTGTTAAAGCCACCTCCCAGCCAGCTTCCCAGGTGTTCCCAGGAGAATCCTCCACACCCTGGAAGTCAGGCAAAGTCCTGGTTGAAAGATGGAGATTTTACAGAGATTTCATAAGCTGCACAATTAAAATGATTTTTAAATTCCCTCCCAATTCCTTCCCCTTCCCAATCCAGCACCAAAACTTCACACACAGCCTGAGATGGAGCGGGAATGGGGACATATGACCAAGAGAAACCAGATAAATTATTCTACCCTATTCTGTCTCTGGCCAAGGGTAAAGAAGACGTTGCAATGTCTCATCTCCATGGAACCCAGGTCCAACCCCCAAATCCAAAACGGCCCATGTGTCATATGCCTTCCCCAGGGAGGAAACACCTTGGCCCTAAGCTAACCCAGCTGAGACCTCAACACAGGACTCCTGGCAATTGAACCCAACTGATCAGGACTGGAAGGCCCGAGGACGGCCACCATGCCAACACCTGGCCTTCAAATCCACCTGCCTGGGGATAATGACAGGCCTTGGGGGAAGGGATCAAGAGTGGGGTGCCCGCCTGAGCCATCAGCATCCTGGTGATTATTGTCAGGCCTCTGATAGTTATTAATGCACCTAAATGCCCACCACGAACACAAACAAATCATCCTGTTCTAAGGAAGCATGATTTTATGTGACAGAATGTATTCGTTGTCTATTGCTGCATAACAAATCATCCCCAAAACTTAACAGCTTAAAACAATAAATATTTATTTATTATTATTATACAGTTTCTGTGGGTCAAGAATTTGGGAGTGGCTTAGCTAGGCAGTTCTGGTTCCAGATTTTGCAGTCCAATTCTCAGCCACAGCTACAACCATTATAAGGCTTATCTGGGGCTGAAAGATCTCCCAAGATGTCTCACACACAGCTATTAGCAGGAAGCTTCAGTTCCTTGCTAGCTGTTGACAAGAGGCCTTGGTTACTCTCCATGTGGCCCTCTCCATAGAGCTGCTTGGGTGTCCTAACAACATGGCAGCTAGTCTCTCCCAGAACAAGTGATCCAAGAGGGAGGACAAGGAGAAAGCCACAATGCCTTTTATGACCTAGTCTCACAAGTCACATCATAGATTCTGCCACTTTCTGCTCAATAGATCTTGGTCGCTAAGTCTAGCTCACACTCAAGGGGAAAAGAATTGGGCTTCACCTCTTGAAGGGAGGGTTATAGATGAATTTGTGGACATAATTTAATGGAAAACTTTCTAATTCAAATAGTTGCAAGACCTCTATCAAGAAAATACTAAAGCTCTTTTGAGAGGAATCTACCAGAGGATTAGTTAGTTGATGTTGGCCCCTGAAGCCCTCCAGCAATAGGAAACTTCTGGTGAGCTAGGGAGATGGGTAGAGGAAGCAGTAAGAGAGGAAGGGTGCTGATGTGGTGTGGCTTTATAGCTGGAACTTGCTATTGTTAGGAAACAGATAAAAGATTGCTATCATCTCTGTGTTCTTGAGTTTAACCTTCCAGCTCATTCCATCTTAAAATTTTGCTATTCACCCTACCAGTCATCAGGTACCAAGAACATCCCCTTCCTTCCTTCCTTCCCTCAGCTCACCAAAGAATGATTTGAGCTAGAAAGTCTATTTAACACTTTATCGCTAGAAATGGAACCAATGCCTTGCTGATATTGCTCTAGTTTGTCTGTGCATTCCTCAGCAAAGGGTAATGAAGCAGATACTGAATTGTGTCCATTGGAGGCTATTTTTGCAGGCAGATCCTGTCTCTTCCAATAACCTAAGTGCTCAACTTTTATTTCCTTTTCCTAAGAGCTCCATTGTACACAGAATCACCTAAGTAGGAACACACTTGAGGCGAAGAAGATCAAAGGGGACACCTGGTCTCCTCCTGACTGTACACTTACAGAAACTGGGGGTGGGGGTGACACAGCAGCCAGTAAGGGTCTGGGCAGGGTGCCAACAGCACCCACTACGCTGGTAACCCTGCGCTCAGTAAAGTCACTTCAGATATGCTCTGTAGAGCCACACTGAAAGCTGGGGCACCAAGTTCACAGACAATAAGAAATAAACCCCCCGTGCTGAAAGAGACATGTATCTGTCTTGACCTTGGCAGAAAGTGGAGAGAAAAAGTCTCCCCCGAGAAGTTATATCCACAGTGCAGCCCTCACACAATGCCAGGTCCTCACAGCCAAAAAAGACAAGGGACGCTGGGCTAATCGGCCTTCCCAAGATGTTTTTCACTCTTCCGTGACTATGTAAAGAAATGCTGCACATACATGTAACTTGTTATTGAAGAATGTTGCAGGGTTTCTTTCCACATTTGAGAAGATAGCCCAAGAATTGCTAGAAGCCCTTTCAAATGTGATGATTTTCTCGCTCTCGAATGAAGTGCCGCCATCTTGTGGTGGTTTCCTGCAGTTTCCTTTCCTGAAGTTCTCCCCAGTGCCTGGAATTTAAGTAGCACATCCCATCTCCATAGGTCCCCGTTAGCGTTGCCAGAGTAAAAATCTGGCTTGATTTACACCAAAGTGACACAGTTAACCATCAGCCGGACTAAATGAAAAATGTCAGATGGTATAGTGTATGATCCTTCCCAATGGGTGAAAACAGTTTAAACAGGAAAAAGAGGCCCCAGGTGTCACATGGCTTTAAGCTTGAACTTGGAGCAAACCTGGGAAACCCACGGCTCACACTCAGACCTGCTGCCATGCAGGACATTTTCGTAGCTGGAACCCTCTGGGCAATCTGTCTTGCACATCGCCACCAAATTAACCTCCAAATGCTGCTTAAATGGAGAAGAGCCTTACCAGACCCAAACCACTCATTCCGACTTACATTCAAGGCTCCTTGTATCTAGATCTTACGTTCTAAACCCTTCAGTCTTTTGTTCAACTACTGATCACATTGAATTTTACACCTCTAACAGGTTCTTCTCGTTTCTGGCTTTTGCTTCCACCCCCTTTCCATCCTGCATCTCTAAATGACCTACACATCCTTCTATGAATACATAAAATCCCATGAAGTCCAGCTAGCCATGAGGTCTACCTCAGGAACATTGGGCCAAACTGTCTTCTGGCTCAGCCCCCATATCGCCTTGATTATATTCAGCCTCCTAGGAGTGTAAAGTCTCTGAAGTCAGAGGTCGTGGTTATTACACGTTCAGCATCCCTTATCTACAATGCCTGGATCAAGAAGTGTTTTAGATTTCAGGTTTTTTGATGTTTTGCTGTCTCATTATAATAGGTACAAGTGAGTGTGGGTTTCTTTTCATTATTCGTGCTTGGGACACATTGCTGCACTTTTGGATTCATGCTTTTCATCAGTTCTGGGGAAAATGCATCCATTATCTCTTCAAATATTGTTCCTCCTCTTTTTCCTTCCTGCCTTCCAGGGCTCCAATCAAAACAGATGTTAGGCCGGGCACGGTAGCTCACGCCTGTAATCCTAGCACTCTGGGAGGCCGATGCAGGAGGATCGCTCAAGGTCAGGAGTTTGAAACCAGCCTGAGCAAGAGCGAAACCCCGTCTCTACTAAAAATAGAAAGAAATTAATTGGACAAATAAAAATATATAGAAAAAATTAGCCAGGCATGGTGACACATGCCTGTAGTCCCAGCTACTTGGGAGGCTGAGGCAAGAGGATTGCTTGAGCCCAGGAATTTGAGGTTGCCAGGAGCTAGGCTGACACCTAGGCAACTGAGTGAGACTGTCTCAAAAAAAAAACAAAAAAAAAACACAGGCCGGGCGCGGTGGCTCACGCCTGTAATCCTAGCTCTCTGGGAGGCCGAGGCGGGCGGATTGCTTGAGGTCAGGAGTTCGAAACCAGCCTGAGCAAGAGCGAGACCCCGTCTCTACTATAAATAGAAAGAAATTAATTGGCCAACTAATATATATAGAAAAAAAAAATTAGCTGGGCATGGTGGCGCATGCCTGTAGTCCCAGCTACTTGGGAGGCTGAGGCAGAAGGATCACTTAAGCCCAGGAGTTTGAGGTTGCTGTGAGCTAGGCTGACGCCACGGCACTCACTCTAGCCTGGGCAACTAAGCGAGACTCTGTCTCAAAAAAAAAAAAAAAAAAAAAAAAACACAGATGTTAGACTCTCATTCTATGTCTTCTAATCTTTCTTTCACCTCCTTATCTCTCTCTATTGCATTCTAGATAAATTATTTGGTAATATCTTCCAGTTCACTGATACTCTTTTCATCTGTGCCTAATTTGCTCAGGAGTCATTTGCACGGTTTTGCAATTTTAGCAAGTATCCCTTCCATGAGTACTATGTCTGTTCCCTTGTACCTGCTCCTCCAACCATGGAGGAGCTACAAATGAAGCTGCTTGCCTTGAGAACAGGGACCAGCAATCTTTTTCTGCAAAAGGTCAGATAGTAAGTATTTTGGATTTTGTGGGCCACATAGTCTCTGTTATATATTCTTTTTTTAAAACAACTTTATTTCAACGTATTACGGGGGTACAAATGTTTAGGTTACATATATTGCCTTTGCCCCACCGGAGTCAGAGTTTCAAGGGTGTCCATCCCCCAGATGGTGCGTACCACACCCATTAGGTGTGTACATATACCCTTCCCTTCCTCCCCCTTCCATCTGTCCCACACCCAATGAATGTTATTACTATATGTGCACTTAAGTGTTGATCAGTTAATACCAATTTGATGGCGATTAACAACTCTTTAAAAATGTAAAAATTATTATTTGCTCTTGGGCCCAGCCACAGGTCAGATGTGGCTCAAGGGTCATAGTTTGCAGACCCCTGCTATATAGGTCCTAAGCTTGACCCAGTGCAATCATCAGTACAGCACAGGAAAGCCAGTTCAGCATTCATGGGAGAAGTGCTAGAATAAAGACCCTCTGGTAATGAAACTGGTCCTCATTATGTGGCAGGCAGGCGATCCTAAAGACCATGCATGCCTCAGTGAGGGAACACATGCATGCCAAATGGCATGGAACCAGTAGACGCCTGCAGTAAGGGAATAAGGAGACCCCAAGCTTGGAGATTTGAGAATCTGGCTGAGATCAGCACATCTCAGAGGACAGTGTGCACAGGCCTAGCGGCCATCCCAAAACAGCCACATTACCGCAGGATTAATGCCTCCCACAGCACTAGAACCTGAGCACCAAGACCTAGGACATTGTCCTGTATCCCCTGCAACTAGGCTGAGAGAATGCCATTTTGAAAAGAGCCCAGGAAGAGAAGACTCTTAACAAGATCGTTTAAACCACAACAACTGAGATACCAATAATTAGCAAGTTTACGCACTGCATGAATTTTCCAGGTTCCAACATTAAATCGGGGTGATGGTACACCGTCTACTGCCATTGGAAGCTGCAAAATGAGATACATGAGATGTGAAACTAAACTGTGTTTAGAGATGATGTGTTTACGCATGTAAGTTAACAGCTGAAGTGATAGAAATGAATGTGAGTAAGTGGGTGCTATAAAAAAATGAGGAGTTAGTAGATTCTATGGGAGTGATGGGAGAACTGGGACTGAACTGAGAGCCGGTAATATGACACGCTGTTGTGCTATTTATTGATAAAGGAACTAACATTTGTTGAGCTTCCATAACATGCCAGGTACCACACCGATGTCACACCTGTCCTACAGATCTTCAATAAATGTCTGCTGAAAGGATGAATAAATCTTTAATCTTCATTCTGCAGAAAAATGACAGCTCAGGAAGGTGAGGTGATTAAGATCACACTGTAAGTACTGGCAGAGCTGGGGTTTGAACACAGGCTTGCAGACTCTGATTCATATTTACTGCTGCTTACCAAGTCACCCCTAAGTTTAGTGGCTTAAAACCACAATATATTATTTCTCACAATAAGAGTAGATAGGGCACAGGTGATGATTCTGCTAGTCTCATTTCAGGTCTCTCATGTGACCAGTCAGATGGTAGCAGGGCCTGGAAACAAAATGGCTTCACCAGCCTGCCCACTATCTTGGCAAGGACAACTGGAAGGCTGGACCTTTGTCCCTCTTCGTGTAGTCTCAGGGCATCTCCCTCTCTATGTGGTCTCTCCAGCAGAGTAGGTGGACTTCTTACGAGGCAACTTGAGGCTCCCAAAATGTAAAAGGCTGAGGCTTGGGACTGGCACAGAATCACTTCTGCCATATGCTATTGGCTAAAACAAGTCACCAACCCAGCTCAGTTCAATGTGGGACACAGGACCTGAAACCAGGAGGCATGCATCATCCGTGGCCATTGTTGGTGACTAGCTAGCACAGGTGATCCTGGGATACCAATGCGCATAATCTTCCCATTACTTCATGCCACTATAAGCATTCACAAATAGAACATTATTGAATATTCTGCCTTTAAAGATCATTCTGGCTCCCACCAGAGAGGAAGATGGCTTGAAGAAGGGGAAACCAAAGGTTTCTGTAAAAGTCTACTTTGGTGATGAAGACCTGAACCTAGCCAGGAGCAATGCACCCAGTAAACAGCCCAAGGGAAAGAGATGGTCTATGACATCACATGTTGCAGAGATGCCCATTGGGGTCAGGATTACAAGCATCAGGGGGAGATATTTTAGGGAAGGGATGGCAGTAAGGAAACCAAAGGAATACTTTTAGTATCTACACCAAATTGCTACCTGATCACAAGCATTTGTAGCTCACTAGTTGAAGTACACTTTTCTTCAGCCATCTCTGTTACAGCTCCTCTGTAACCAGAGGAGTCGAGTTTATCCAAAGAATGACTGTGGTTATCTTTTCGCATATTGAGTGACTCAGGTTTTTTGTATCCTGATCTAATACACAGAAACGTGTTTGGCTTACATATATGTATACATGTGAAAGTACACATATGTGAAAATAAATCTCCATATATACACATGTATTTCTATGTATGTATATAGCTGAGACAAGTTTTACAAATCTTTTACTCTATGTGGCATACTTTTTTTTTTTTTAGGCAAGGTCTCACTCTGTCACCCAGGCTACAGTGCAGTGGTACCATTATAGCTTACCGAAAATTCAAATTTGTGGGCTCAAGCAATCCTCTTGCCTCAGCCTCGGGAGTAGCTAAGACTACAGGCTCGTGACACGATGCCCAAAACGGGGTCTCGAACTCCTCACCTCGGCCTCTCAGAGTGCTTGGATTACAGGAGTGAGCCACAGCGCCTCGCCCTTTCCATTTCTTTTGTTTTTTAGAGACAAGGTCTTGCTCTTGCTCAGGCTGGTCTTGAATTCCTGGACTCAAGCGAACCTCCTCTCCTGCCTCTGCCTCCCAAAGTGCTAGGATTACAGCTTGAGCCACCTCAGCAGGCCCTATATGAAGCATACTCTTATTTCGTATTCTCTTTAACAGTATTTTTTTTTAATGCTGTCTGTGAATGACTGAATTCTGCAACCCATTAAAGGATTCTGACTTCTCACTTAAAAACCTTTACCTTAGTGCTGGGTCCTCAACCACCGGGGCTGCGTCCTGGTAGACACCCTGAGCTCTGCACCGCCCCCCCCAGCACCCCCAACCCTGTTCCTCCCCTTTCCTCCACCCCCCACCCCCTGGTCTGTGGAAAAATTGTCTTCCATGAAACCGGCCCCTTGTGCCAAAAATGCTGGGGACCTCTGCAGTGGGTAAGCATCTGTAACCCAAGGAAGATTTAGGATAAAGCATAGAAATAATGAAATAAACATAAGTCATCGAATTCGTACGTTCCATTACATTTTGGAATCATCTGTTTAATTTGGTATGTGAAGTACTTATCATGTTTAAGAGAATTTGATATACTAATATATAATAAACTTTGCAATTCCATTTTAAAATATGAAATGAGTGAATCATGTGATTCACTCATGATTGTAAGTCATATGTGTAGCAGAATTTAACGACATCCGCAAGCAATATTGAGATTATGAGGTTTATCAACCATATATTTAGGTTTCATATACTGGATTTATAAGAGCGAACTATGTACTTGAATTTTGTCAAGTAACTGAGTCGCTTAAGAAGAAAATAACATTAAATTTATAAATGCGGTGTATACTTGTAAGAATTTAAGTTATAAGAATCCACTTAGGGCCGGGCGCGGTGGCTCAAGCCTGTAATCCTAGCTCTCTGGGAGGCCGAGGTGGGCGGATCATTTGAGCTCAGGAGTTCGAGACCAGCCTAAGGAAGAGCGAGACCCCCATCTCTACTATAAAAAATAGAAAGAAATTAATTGGCCAACTAATATGTATAGAAAAAATTAGCCGGGCATGGTGGCACATGCCTGTAGTCCCAGCTACTTGGGAGGCTGAGGCAAGAGGATTGCTTGAGCCCAGGAGTTTGAGGTTGCTGTGAGCTAGGCTGACGCCATGGCACTCACTCTAGCCTGGGAAATAAAGTGAGACTCTGTCTCAAAAAAAAAAAAGAATCCACTTAGAATGATTTTCTTCATTTACCAGGGCACATACTACTTAAGAATAAATAGGTTTTGGATTTGTAACTCTATTACTAATCATTAAAGCAAAAATAATCCCGAAATAGTCGCCTGAGTGCCCAAAAGCCACCCTCGAGGACAGGGAAGCAGCTCCCATTCACTCGGAGCTAAGAACTTAGGGCCGGTCAAACCGGTGAGCAACACGTGGCCCAGCAAAAGGAGCAGGGTCCCCAGAAACAGAGGATCAAGAAACCGGTAAGGCAAACGTGAGATCGCCTTTCTTTCCCACGTTATTGCCTGCCTCCGTCACTTTTTAAAAATAATTAATAAATTCAACCGCACCAAGACGACCGCGAGGAGCCATGTTTCCTGGAGTCTGCGCCAGAGCGCCCCGGGGACCGCTCCTGTCCCGGGAAGGAGGAAAGGGCGCGCGACCCATGGGGCCCCGGGGAGGATCGTCCCCGAGGGCGTGGGGCGCAGGGAGGGGTGGGGGCCCGAGGTCACCGGCGCCGCGGAACGCAGGTTCCGCGAGGGTCTGGGATGGTCGCCGCGCCCCACACAGAGCCTCCCGCGCCGATTCACCGAGCTCTGCGGCCCGCAACCTATATGACGACAACATGAGCGACCGGACTATTATCCGGAAAAGGGCCTTTCCAAACGTCTTGCGGCCTGCAAGGCCCGACTCGGTCCCGCGCGTCCCAGGCAACCGCGCCCGCCCGCGCAGCTGCAGAGACCGGAAAAGACCCTCTCGCCCGCGCTCCGCGCCATACCCGGGCGCTACCACCCCGGCGGACCCCTCCGAAGGCCCGGAAATGGTGCCGTCCCCGGCCTCTGATTGGTCGGCGAGGCTGGGGCGTGGCCTCCGGAGCCTGGGTCCGCGCGCCAGAGCGCGCCAGCCGCATTGCGAGCCGAGCAAGGAGTGGGCGCCATGGTGAGGAGTGGCGGCGGGTCGTGGGCGAAGCGGAGGCGGCGGTGTGGGCCCGAGTTCGGGCCCCAGGCCGGTCCCGAGCCAGCGCTGGGAGCGGGGCTGGGCGCACACTGAGTCCGCGTTCACGCTTGCGCCCCGGCTCCCATTCCAGGTCCTGTTGCACGTGCTGTTCGAGCACGCGGTCGGCTACGCGCTGCTGGCGCTGAAGGAGGTGGAGGAGATCAGTCTGCTGCTGCCGCAGGTGGGTGCGATCTGGAGGCTCGCCGGGCGCCGCAGACCCTCGGGCCGCGCAGGTCCCAGCATGCCCCGCGCCATCCCACGTGGCCAGCCGCTCTTGGGAGGGGGAGCTGGGCCTGGAAAGGTCTAGAGCGGGGTTGGGGGGGTCTTCACCTTGAATCATGGTTAGAATCACTTTAGGGGCAATTAGAAATGGGGCTCCGGGACTCCGCCCCGTACCAATTGGAGCAGAACCCGGACATGGGGCCCAGGGATTGGTACGTTTTTAAAACGTCCAAGGTCTAAGGACCGCTGCTTTACTGCGCCGCAGAGGCAAGAGCAAAGAAACCGCTCATCCGCTTTCTCCCCACACCCGCAGGTGGAGGAGTGCGTGCTCAACCTGGGCAAATTCCACAACGTCGTTCGTCTAGTGGCCTTTTGTCCCTTTGCCTCATCCCAGGTTGCCTTGGAAAATGCCAATGCAGTGTCTGAAGGTGAGTCAGCCACCGCCAACTCTTTCAGAGAGAGAAGCTGTGCGCTTCCTTACGTTATCTTCTTAGAGGGTTTAATAGTACTTAATCTGGCAGGTGTTTGGGCAGTATTGGAGACGAACAGGATGTCATTTAACATAATTGTCTTCCCTGAGCTCAAGATCTGGGAACTGTGGTAGACAGAATCTTCCACATTTAAAGCCCACGATCCATGATGCAGATACTATTTCTCTTGGGGAACTATAGTGACAAATGATTCTTTTTTTTTTTTTGACAAATGATTCTTAAATGAAATGGAGGGGGCTGGTTGAACACCCACCTGTGCTCCCATTTGGCAAAACACAATCAAATGTCTATTTCTCTGCTGTACCTTTCAATTGATTAAAAAGGAATTTTGATAAACAAAAGCCAAGAAAAAGGTTTATGCCCAGAAGGCAATTGGGGTACTAAATACTTAAGGTTGTGTTATAAGCTTTCAACTATGTATTTCATACCTGTGCTCTTGGACCTGAGTGCAGTTCCTCCCGTGGTTGGGCCAGGCTTTGCAGTGATGACTTTTGTATCTGTCAATCCCCTGAGTGCAGCCACTGATGTCTCTGTGTCTCTGAGCAATGCCTGGCTGGGAGGGGTCTAGGCATGCCACTCCAGCATGCTCCAGGAGACCAGCTGAGGGGTGAGATCCTTTTGCATGTTTCAGCGTGTTAGTGGGAACTATGTTCTCTGTGCCCTGAGGTGTTGTTCATGAGGACCTCCGTCTGTTCTTGGAGACCCACCTGCCATCCAAGAAGAAGAAAGTACTCTTGGGGGTTGGGGATCCTAAGATTGGTGCTGCAATACAAGAGGAATTGGGGTACAACTGCCAGACTGGAGGCGTGGTAGCCGAGGTCCTGCGAGGTGAGACCACCATATGTCATGCTGCTGCCATTCTTTACCTCTTCAAGGGAGGTGGGGTTCGGAAATTTGCTCAGATGCTTCTGGGGAGGCCTCATGTTTGGCTGGTGCCCATGAGTGCAGGAGCTAGCTCAGAGCCCTTCCTTGCTTACAGTCCTGCCCTCCTCTTAGGAGTTCGTCTTCACTTCCACAATCTGGTGAAAGGTCTGACCGATCTATCTGCTTGCAAAGCTCAACTGGGGCTGGGACACAGCTATTCTCGTGCCAAAGTTAAGTTTAATGTGAATCGAGTGGACAATATGATCATCCAATCCATTAGTCTCCTGGACCAGCTGGATAAAGACATCAATACCTTCTCTATGCGTGTCAGGTAAAGTCCAGGGGCCATCCCTAACAATGGAGTCTTTGCCCTGTAGTTTAGCTAATTCAGAGTCTTGAGCAGAACTGACAATCCCCGTGGGTAGAACCATGTGGGCTGTGGCTGGGTCTTGGCCTCCCAGTGCTTACCACAGGCTGTGTTCTTACACTGCCTGTATAGAAAGAGGAGGCAGAGTAAAGCTACCCCATGTACACCTCAGCCCAGACCCTGTGTCTGGTCTGTATTGTGAATGGGGGAACATGGAGTTGAGTGGGGTTTAAATCTAAGGTGTTCCCATTTCTCCAGGCAGGCAGTAGGTGTGGAGAGGGCTGAGGCTGTGGCTTTCTTGTTTGAGATGAGGCAACTGGGCTGAGAGTGACTGTGGCTCTTTGCAGGGAGTGGTACGGGTATCACTTTCCGGAGCTGGTGAAGATCATCAATGACAATGCCACATACTGCCGCCTTGCCCAGTATATTGGAAACCGAAGAGAGCTGAATGAGGAAAAGTTGGAGAAGCTGGAGGAGCTGACAATGGATGGGGCCAAGGCTAAGGCAATTCTAGATGCCTCGCGGTCCTCCATGGGTCAGTACGGAGCCTGGCAGCCAGCATAAGGTACAGGGCCCTGAGTAGCTGGCTGTCGGATTGACACTTGGTGTTTCCTAGGTATGGACATATCTGCCATTGACTTGATAAACATCGAGAGCTTCTCCAGTCGTGTGGTGTCTTTGTCAGAGTACCGCCAGAGCCTACACACTTACCTGCGCTCCAAGATGAGCCAAGTAGCCCCCAGCCTATCAGCCCTCATTGGGGAAGCGGTACGTCATGGGGGACACTAAAATAGGGGTATGGGTGTGTTACCATGTGCATCTGCACTGCTGGATTTCCTGGCCCATTGTATCTTCCCTGGTTGTGCTTGATGGGGAGGAGGAGAACAGTGGTCATGCAACTGGCAGCTCAGCAGTTACAGCTTGTCTGACTCCTTCCTTGACTCTTATTTTCTCCAGGTAGGTGCACGTCTCATCGCCCATGCTGGCAGCCTCACCAACCTGGCCAAGTATCCAGCATCCACTGTGCAGATCCTTGGGGCTGAAAAGGCCCTGTTCAGGTACCAGTGCGGGCACCTGCCCACACTCAGGTGCCACTTCTGGTGTCCACTGCTTATTTGGGGATCACAGTGATGGCCAACCAGGGCTCCCTGACCTATACAGGCCTCTGCTATGGGGGTGATGGCCAGTCCTGGTGTCTGAGTGATTCCCAGGGCCCAGCAAAGGGACCAAGTTTCCAGGTCAGCGACATTGGATGCCTTCCCTCTGCCTCTGGGAGCTGTGGGTTGGCATGCACTGGGGAAGCGATCCAGCCTGTCCTGAGGCTCTTGGGGGGGGGGGGGGCGAGGCGGAGCACGGGGCAAGTTACCCTGGCTAATGGGGTTAAAATTTCTCATCTTAAACTCTCCACTGAATGTTCTCTCAGAGCCCTGAAGACAAGGGGTAACACACCAAAATATGGACTCATTTTCCACTCCACCTTCATTGGCCGAGCAGCTGCCAAGAACAAAGGCCGCATCTCCCGATACCTGGCAAACAAATGCAGTATTGCCTCACGAATCGATTGCTTCTCTGGTATGGGTGGGGGGGTTGGCACTAGTGAGGAGAGGGGGTTGGAGTGGGGGGCTGACTACCTTAGCAGCTTCTACGATGATGGTAGTATTTTTCGTCAACAGCAGTTCACCTAGTGAGTGTTGATACTTTGGGTCTGAGTGAAGCTGAGGGTAGAAGGAATACCGGGTGGGACAGGGGGGCTGTTTGTCCATTCAGGGGCTGACTAGCTTCCGTTTACCCACATACTCACATCCAGAGGTGCCCACGAGTGTATTTGGGGAAAAGCTTCGAGAACAAGTTGAGGAACGGTTGTCCTTCTATGAAACTGGAGAGATTCCGCGAAAGAATCTGGACGTCATGAAGGAAGCCATGATTCAGGTCAGTGGTCGGGGTCTCTGGGTAGGGGGCAGAACCACACAACTGACTGTTGGAGGTGATGAACTGTCTCAGCCTGACCTTGTAGAGTGGAGGCAAAAAAACTGATTTAATGAGGCTGATCCAATAAAACTACAAAGGAGGCTTAGAAACACCAGAGGTTTTCAAGCCTTTTCAGCACTTTTCTTTGACCAGGCAGAGGAGGCGGCTGCTGAGATTGCTAGAAAACTGGAGAAACAGGAGAAGAAACGCTTGAAGAAGGAAAAGAAACGACTGGCTGCGCTTGCCCTCGCTTCAGAAAACAGCAGTAGTACTCAGGAGGAGTGTGAGGTCAGTAGGCAGATGAGATCCTAGGTGTAGGATTTTCAACAGCAGAACAAAGGATGTGCTTCGTCAAGCCGTGGTCTTGAGTCCAGGCTTTTGGACTAAAACAAGGACCTGAAACATCTCAAACTACCTCTTGATTCTATAGGAAGGAGATAGGTGCTGAGAGAACTTGCTCAAGAGCCCAGAGAGCTGGTTGTAGCACACACCCGTTCCCTGGGCAAGTGTGTTCTGTCCTCGGCTGCCTCCCAGGAGTCCTCAACCTGGGGTAGTGTAAATTCCTGCTCTGCTTCTTCTCAGACGTGTGTCCGGAAGTGATAGTGTCTCTCAGTGGGGATGGGGGCAGGGAGGTTGCCAGCGTGCAAGGCTAGCCTCATTCTCCCTGGGGTTTTCATTTAGTCCCCACTTTGTTAAACAGTGTTTCAGGGTCCCCTCTGGAACTTGGCATGATGGTTCTATTGTGACCAGCATGGTGGGTTTTTCTATAGGTTATTTAATGGGCTGAGGTACTATCTCATTTACATGTTCTCCCTTAACTTCTAGTTGGGAGTAGCCTTTGGGGTAGACTTCCACAGTTATACCCACACAATTTAAAAAACCATCCCAGAAACACTGCGCAACTTTAACAGAACTTTGCCAGTTTTCCTGCCCTGGCTCTACTGCTAAAAATGTAATGGGGGTGTGTGTGTGCGTGCAGACAATAGTTGACACTGGTTTCATTCCTATTTCCCCCTCTTCCCTTTAGGAGACGGTTGAAAAACCCAAAAAGAAGAAAAAGCAAAAGCCCCAGGAGGTTCCTCAGGAGAATGGAATGGAAGACCACCCATCTATCTCTGTCTCCAAACCCAAGAAAAAGAAATCTTTACCCAAGGAGGAGGTGGTTAGTAGTGACCTTGAGGAGGAGGCCACTGCCAGCGTAAGTCTTCCCAAGAAGAAGAAATCTTCACCAAAGGAGGAAGCAGTAGTCAGTGATCCTGAAGACACAGTCAACAAGAATATCTCTAAGAAGAAGAGGAAATTCTCTTCCAAGGAGGAGACAGCCAGCAGCGGGCCTGAAGAGGCTGCTGGCAACAAGAGCAGCTCCAAGAAGAAGAAAAAGTTGCACAAAGTACCCCAGGAAGATTAGAATGGACATTCCCTGTGAGGAGGGGTAGGCCATACCCCACAGTGACATCTTCCACTCCGTGTCATACTCCAATAAAAACAAAATTGACCAAACCAAAAAGTTGAATCACATTTTTTATTGAACATGTTGTATAGGTATGGGCAGGACCTATGGGAGGGGCAGGGCAGCAATGACAGCCTCAGTGAAGTCGTGGCAAGTGGCATAGCCACCCATGTCAGAGGTTCGAACCTGTGGGAGAGAACTGTCATCATCTCAGCAGCCTAGGCCCTACCCCCACCCCAGACACTCGCACCACCACCACCCAACAGATGCAGTTCCCTAAGAAAGCCAGCCATAGGACAACCTAGGCTCTGCTCAGAAAGATGGGTATGGTCCACTGTCTAGAGGTTCGAGATCTCTTCCCTGGTCCACTGTACTGTAGGAATGTATAGGTGGTATATGGTCCTTGTGATGTTGGAAGGAATAAAGGGCTCTAGCTGCCATAGGGGTGCAGGTGGCCGATGACAGATTGGATGAAGTCGGTTGTGGTGCTGTAGCCGCCCATGTCTCGAGTCCGCACCTACAGCCACCGCCGGCAAGAGCCGCGGGGAGGAAAAGAAGACAGCCCATGAAGGCAGGTAGGGCAGTGTGATCAAGAAATGGAATCCAAGAAGGGGGACAGAAGATGGCCAGAAAGATGCAATGCAGCAGGAGGGATGGGAGAGGCCAGGTTCGCCAGCACATGGACCTGCCCACTCCTGAGCCACTATTAGCTAGGTGGGCAGCCACAGTAGGGCAGGAGGCTGAGCAGGAAGTGAGATGATGGGGAAAATGCAGAACAGACAAGGAGGCGGCTACCTTAAAGGATATAGAGACAGAACAGGTGGGAGGAAAGAGGACAGCAAGAGGAAGATGAGAACTAGCTCCCAGGTGTGGAGAAGGTGAAGCTGGTGCCTCATCCTGCCTAGTTCCCTCATTGCTCCATCCCTTGAGAGAGCTGCAAATTCTGCATTCAGATGGCCCACAAATGGGGCAGAGGATGGAGCAGGACAGGAAATAGATAGGAACTCGCAAAGGAGATCAAGAGATGAAACAGCCAAGAGAATGGAGGTAAAGAACAGCCCTGAAAGGAACGGGGAAGATCAGACAGCAAAGATGTTCTGGGGAGCCAGAGGGAAAGAGGCCCCCAGCCAGGTTCCCCAGAGAGTAGTGCTGAGGCCCTGAGGCCGGCAGCCTTTCTGAACTCACCTTGCCGACTTTGATCACCTTCTTCACCGCCTCTGCAATCATGTTGGAGTGATACTCAAGGCTGTCAATGTGGACAGGAAGAAATTGAGACCCCCCACTCAGAACTCCATCCCGTGGCTCCCTGACAACACCCAGCCTCCAACGACCTACTTGAGATGTCGCAGCATGTTGGCAGCTGACAGCAGCATGGCCGTGGGGTTAGCTATATTCCTGCCCACTGCCTGGGCAAATGGGTGCCGGGCACCCTGTGGAGGGAGGGGCAGGCCAGAGTCACTGGGAGAAGGCAGGAGGTGGGAGGAGGCAGGACACATAGCAGAAGCTGAGGTTGGGAAAGGACTCCACAGGAGGCGGGGAACAGGCCAGGGCCACTTAGCAAGAGGAGGCACTGGGATTGGGGGTGGGACTCATGGGAGATCTGAGGTCTGAGGACTGGCACAGGCAAAGAGAAAGGGCTGAGGGAGGAAATGACCTCACTTACCATCTCAAAGACTGCGTACTCTGCACTGTAGCTCTCACCCGGGACCACACCGGCTCCCCCAACCAGGCCAGCAGCCAGATTGTCAATAATGTTCCCATAGAGATTGGGCATCACCAGCACATCAAACTGGTAAGGATTCTGCACCAGCTAGGGAAACAGATGTAGGTGTGAAGAAGTGAATTCCACTCCCCACCCTCCTCAGTGCCATGAGAGGGGAGGCATGGGGAGGGCCTCACCTGCATGCAGCAGTTGTCTATGATCATCGTCTCAAATTTGATTTTGGGATACAGTTCAGCAACTTCCTCACAGCACTGAAGGAACAACCCATCCCCAAGCTTCCTGTCCATGGGCCAAAAGGAACAGAATCAGCCAGGAGAGTACACAAAGCTACCTTCCCAGGAACCCATCCTATGCAAAGCCATGGTCCTCACATGATGTTGGCCTTATGGACAGCAATGACCTTCTCCCGCCTATTCTTGGTGGCATAGTCAAAGGCAAACTTTGCAATCCGCTGAGACTTCGCTCGTGTGACGATCTTCAAGCACTCAATCACACCCTTTGCACTCTGGGTAAGAAGACAGAAACAGCTGGGTGACCTTGGGAAGGAGTTCCACCTCTCTCCCACCTCCATCCCTGCCCTCCCCAGTTTCTCCAGCCTCACCTCATGTTCCAGAGAGCTGTACTCCCCTTCCGTCTGCTCTCGAATGATCACCAGGTCTAGATTGTTGTGCCGAGTCATGTACCCAGGAAGTGACTTCACATGGACTACGTTGGCAAATAAATCCAACTTACGCCTAAAGGTGGGCAGAGTCATCAGCTCTACACCTGGAGCCCCAGTGCCCCTCTGACCCATTCCCCTCACCCCCACCACCTACCTCAGCCTCATGTCGTAGGAGGCTAGTTCCCCCTTATACTCCATGGGGGTGTGGATCTTTCCTGCGTAAACACAGTAGGGGGAGCAGCATCAGGCACAGGCCGCCCCTTAAGGGAGCCCAGACAAGTGTCCAATCCCCTTGGGGACATAATGCAACTCAGACTCCCATCTCCCACTTCTAAATCAATAACATTTAATTGCCTCTGGTGGAAAGGGGCAAAGGAGAATAATGTATAAGGTCAGAAACATTTTTGTTTACTGCATTATTTTTAGTCATCATATTTATGTTTAAACTTCAAAATGATCTAAAAGGACAGATTTTTTTCATGTTTATTTAAGAAGAGCCTGGGTTTTAGTATTCCATGGTGTATTTTTTTTTTTGAGACAGAGTCTCACTTTGCTGCCCAGACTAGAGTGAGTGCCTTGGTGTCAACCTAGCTCACAGCAACCTCAAACTCCTGGGCTCAAGCAATCCTACTGCCTCAGCCTCCCGAGTAGCTGGGACTACAGGCATGCGCCACCATGCCCGGCTAATTTTTTCTATATGTATTAGTTGGCCAATTAATTTCTTTCTATTTATAGTAGAGACGGGGTCTCGCTCTTGCTCAGGTTGGTTTTGAACTCCTGACCTTGTGCAATCCGCCCACCTCAGCCTCCCAGAGAGCTAGGATTACAGGCATGAGCCACCACGCCCGGCCTGGTGTGTATATTTTTTTTAAAAAAGAAGAGAGGCCCGGCGAGGTGGCTCAAGCCTGTAATCCTAGCTCTCTGGGAGGCCAAGGTGGGCGGATCGTTTGAGCTCAGGAGTTCAAGACCAGCCTGAGCAAGAGCGAGACCCCATCTCTACTATAAATAGAAAGAAATTAATTGGCCAACTAAAATATATATAGAAAAAAAAAAAAATTAGCCGGGCATGGTGGCACATGCCTGTAGTCCCAGCTACTTGGGAGGCTGAGGCAGCAGGATTGCTTGAGCCCAGGAGTTTGAGGTTGCTGTGAGCTAGGCTGACGCCACGGCACTCACTCTAGCCTGGGCAATAAAGTGAAACTCTGTCTCCAAAAAAAAAAAAAAGAAGAAGAGCCTGGGTTTAACAAGTTGAGAAACAATGCTAGCAGATATCTGACCTTTTTTTGATGTTTGTGTTTATTTGACTTTTTTTCAATCACCACTTATTGAAAATCAACTATGTCAGGCAATAGGGATATCGATTAAAAACCATACACCTTCTGCCCTCAAGGAACAAAATGGTTCACTGGGAAAGACAGATACTATGAAAGACATGATAAATACCATGGAAAAAGTATTAACAACGTGCATAAGAGCACAGAGAATGGCCGGGCATGGTGGTTCATGTCTGTAATCCTAGCACTTTGGGAGGCTGAGGAAGAGGATTGAGGCCGGGAGTTTGAGACCAGCCAGGGCAACATTGTGAGACTCCATCTCTACAAATTTTTTTTTTAAAATTAGCTAAGTGTGGTGGTGCAACCCTGTAGTCCTAGCTACTTGGATGGCTGAGGCAGGAGGATCACTTGAGCCCAGAAGTTTTGAGGCTGCAGTGAGCTATGACTGCACCACTGTACTACAGCCTGAGCAACAGAGTGAAACCCCATCTCTAATATCAGGAAATATCACAGAAGAGTGGGCACTTAAGTCAGACCTTAGGTTGAGTGCAGTGGGCTGAACAATGATCCCCAAAATGATTGTTCACGCTCTAAGCCCCAGAACCTGTGACTTTATTTGGGGAAAGGGGCTTTGCAGATGTAATTAAGTTAAGGATCTTGAGAAGAAATCATCCTAGATTAGGGTAGGCACTAAATCCAATGAAAAATCCTTACAGAGCAAAGAAGGGATACAGTTAAGAAAACACAAAGGGAAGAAAGACACAGAGATTGGAGTGATTTGTCTACAAGTCAGGGTACACCAAAAGCCAGAGGCAAGAAAGGATTGTCCCCCAAACCTTAAGAGGAAGCATGAACTGCCAAAACCTTAATTACATACAAACTTCTGGCCCCCAAAACTGAGAGAGAATAAATTCCTGTTATTTTAAGACACCAGGTTTGTGGTAGTATCTTATGGCAGCCATGGGAAACCAACACAGTGAATGAGTGAGAAGGATTTTGATAGGTACCATCAAAGGAAAAACATTCTGGGCAGAAGAAACAGCATAAGTGTACATATTTGGAAACTAACACATACTCTAGTAGGATCAAAACATAGAAAAAGTGTTGTGGAAACCAAGACAGAAGACTAAGAGCCAGCCTATAAAGAATTTACTTTCCAGGCTGGGCACGGTGGCTCACGCCTGTAATCCTAGCTCTCTGAGAGGCCAAGGTGAGCGGATCATTTGAGCTCAGGAGTTCGAGACCAGCCTGAGCAAGAGCGAGACCCCATCTCTACTATAAATAGAAAGAAATTAATTGGCCAACTAATATATATAGAAAAAAATTAGCTGGGCATGGTGGCGCATGCCTGTAGTCCCAGCTACTTGGGAGGCTGAGGCAGCAGGATTGCTTGAGCCCAGGAGTTTGAGGTTGCTGTGAGCTAGGCTGATGCCATGGCACTCACTCTAGCCTGGGCAATAAAGTGAGACTCTGTCTCAAAAAAAAAAAAGAATTTACTTTCCTATGCTAAGGTTGGGCCTGGCAAAATCAGGCTGGTATTTCCAAAATAAAAGATGTGGAAGATGGACTATAGAAGCAGAATGAGAAGCTAAAAAATCCAATGAGGAGATTAAAGTAGGGAAGCAGAAGGAAGACAGAAGAAAAGGGGCAGCTAGAAGTGGCGTGCTAGAAAGACAATTAGTAAGATTTGATGATGGTTGATGTAGCCTCAGGACAGACTCCAAACCCTTGGAACCTTCCTGCAGACAGCTGACATGACTTCTCAATTTCTGGGTTACCAACAGGAAGGAACAAATGCCAAAGTATGACTGGTGGGAAGTCTGGGGAGCTAATATGTTTGTATGCGGGGAGAGGGGCTTAATAAACATTTATTTGTTCCTTTTATTTTAAATGACATGTGGGCAGATGTTAAGGGAGCACATATACCAATGAGGGCCACTTTGTTCTCCTTCATGGAACTCAGCACCTGCTCCAGCTTCTCCTCAGAGGCCATATTCTGCACCTCGCTCAGGTGGTGCTCCTGGAACTCCACTGGGACAGCAGCAGCCTTCAGGGACAGGTCCCAAAATATTGCAGGGTCAAGGTCAAATCCTTTCCAACCCACCCCATGCTCCACTGTCCCAGCTGTGGATCCCTAAGGCCACTCACCTTGAACACCTCCTTGACAGCGTGCATCAGCTCAGGCCCCACACCGTCTCCTGGCAACATGGTCACAGGAAAGGCACCCTCCACCCTCACGTCCTCAGCCTGCGGGTGGGGCCAGCAGAGCTAGGGCTAGGGCAGAAGCAGGGGTCCTCCCGGGAAGGGAGAGGGAGGGCAAAGCAGTGGGGGAAAAAAGGGGAGGGAGCCGCGAGCAGGTGACAGGTGAGTGAGCGAAACTCGAGCTGCATCAGGCATACCTGGCTCCGCGGGGCAGCTTGCACCGCGGCCGACGTACCCAGACCTCTCCATGCCCCGGGGTTGCTGGCGGAGACCAGCGCCTGCGATAAAGACAAGCCTATGTGGTCAGACCTAGAACCCTCAGACCTCAAACACTGCAGTGACTTTGCCCTCTTTAGGAAACCCAGGGACAAAGCCTCGCTCCTCCTCCCGTCCTGCCCAGAGTGTCCCCAGGCCTTACACGGGTCAGCCAGCGGACACCACTCAGCGACGCCATGTTTTCCGCAGGAAGTCGCGCAGGAAGTGACGCCAAAAGCTGGTGCGGCAGTGTACATCGACTTCCGGCCCGTCTTGGGGTGCTTGGCGGTTCTTTATCTGCGCCAAACCGCACCTCCTGCCCCCTGTTGTACCTCCTTCTCCTTAGTGACGGGAGGTCACGGGACATGCAACCACTTTGTCTCTTGCTTTATTTTCAGTCGCCATATTTAATTTATGTTGAAACTTCAAAATAACATTAAAGGAGAGTATGTGACTTCGTTTTATTGAATGAGGACCTGAGTTTAACAAGAGGTTGGGAGGAAATTACGAGTATTCTGTCTTAAAGTTTTTGTGTCTATGCGTTTGTTCTTTTAGCCAGTGCTCACTGAACACTTGTATGCCAGGCATTAGAGGAACACAATACAGTCCGGAATTTTCACTTCATTTCAGAAACTATTAATTTTCTTGAGGATAACTATACAGACCTGAGCCCAGCCTAACACTCAAAAAATATCTGCAAAGTAATATTATGTGGCTGTCGCCAGAGTGAAAATGACTGATGGAGGTTACCAACTGAATGAGGCCAAGGAAATGAGACCATTATTGTATGAAGGTCACTGTATTCTCCCTGTGAGCTCAGCAAGCTCCCTGGGCCTTCAAGTCCCCACAAAGGTATCTTTCACCAATACCACCTGATAATAGGGAAATCCAGTTAGGACCTTTGAAAAGTTCTTTAACCAATCTCTTGGAGCAGGTAAGGGAGGTTATACCACCATGTTCCCTTCTAACTGTTGTGGAGCCTCCTCCACTTAGCACCAGGCATATAATGATGGATAATGTGCCCATACTTGAGTGTTCAGTGTGAGGCCAGATGAATTGATGTCAGTGTCCTAGGCCTGTAAATCCTCCAGTACAGGGGTCCTAACTTGGGGTCCACAGGACTCCCAGCTGTCCATGAGTAGAAATTAGGACTATGGCTGCCCATGGTGGCTCATGCCTGCAGCCTAGCACTTTGGGAGGCCAAGATAGGCTGATGGTTTGAGTTCAGGAGTTCAAGACCAGCCTGAGCAAGAGGGAGACTGTCTCTACTAAAAATAGAAAAATTAGCCAGGTGCAGTGGCACGTGCAGTCCCTGCTACTTGGGAGGCAGAGGCAGGAGCATTGCTTGAGCCCAGCAGTTTGAGGTTGCAGTGAGCTATGATGACCCACTGCACTCTACCTGGGGTGGCAGAGCAACACTCTGTATAAAAAGAAAGAAAGAAATTAGTGTTATGCACTTTATGGGAAATAGTGAAAAATAATTATCTTTATTTTCACTAACCTCTAGCTGAAATTTAGCATTTCCTTTCATTATGAATGTAGGTTACAGATCACAGTGCTACCTGTAGTATCCTTGACTTTGTCACTTATAGAAAGTATAGATATTTTCATTCCACATTTCAGTTGTGACAGATATCTTTTTTTTTTTGTTTTAAGGCTAATCAAGTGAAGCAGTGGAAGTGGAGAAGGAACAAAGGAATCTGTAACTGGTTGTGATCAATTAGTTGTAAACACCACTGCAGTAGCAGATATCTCTAAAATATCATTTACTCTCATCCCTACTTTGACATCATTTGACCCAATGCTAGATCATGTTATTTAATGCATTAATGAAGGAGCACACATAGTAGTATATTACGAAGTAGCTTTTTAATTACCATATATCAACATAATTGATTTTCTTTGTAAACCTATTTATTTTATGCACTTACAAGCCTTTCTTTGGAAGGTTCCACAGACTTCAACAGCCTTTCAAAGAGATCCACTGTACACAAAAGTTTCAGAATTTCTGCTCCATTAGGCCTACTGAATCTTTTTCTAAAACCATGAGCAATCAAAACAATAACATAATGAATGACAATTCCTTGAAGATTGAAGTCTGAGAAAGCTGCTTGGAAGTGGGAGAATTTGATCTATGATTGAAGGACAAACAGGATTACAGAGAAGTGACTACTCTACCGGGAAAAGTGGAAATAAATGTAAGCAAAGGTGCTATCTTGGGTCAGCTTCCCTAGAAGCAGAGCCCGAGACAGGCATTCTTATGCAAGTGACTTATGGAAGGAATGTTTGGGGGAAGGAAGGGAAGGAGTTCAGCAAGATGTGGCCTCAGCTAAAGTCTACCCCAGCCTCCACTCTTGGGGAGCTCTGGAGCATGAATTATGTCTCAAGGTTGTCAAAATTTGAAGCAAGTCTTAATAACCCTTGCTGTGGCCTTCCATGGCTACAGGACCACTCCTACTGCAAGACAGCCTAGGAAAGAGAATAGGTTTGCCATGATTGGCTTAAACTAATTCTCATATCCCGACTGCATATTAGAATCACGTGGGGAGCTTCTTTAAAATACTGTCTGGGCCTGACCTCCAGAGGTTGTGATGTAATTGGTCTAGGATAGGACCCAGACACTAGTGTTTTTAAAAAGCTCCTCAGATTCTGAAAGTCCACCAGAGTTGACAATCAGTGGCTTACACCAATAATGATCCTTCCCCTGGGGCTGGGCAGGTGTATTAGTTGGGATCATATCCACACAACATACCCAAGCCTAAATAAGAGAGTCCAGCAATAGGTGATCCAGGGCTGGAGTGGCCCTCCACAGAGTCAGAGGCATGGACTCATTATCTTGCTGGCCCACCTTGCATAGCCTCCATTCCCAAGGTCATTCAAGATCCAAGAAGGCTATTCCAGTTCCAGCATTCCAACAGCAAGAAGCAGAACAGGGAAGAAAAAGAGTAGAGGCTCCAGCCCTTTAATGGTATTTCCTGGAAGTTGCACATACCATTTCTTTCTCCTCCACCCCATGTCTTATTTATTTGTTTGTTTTTATTGAGGTAAAATATACATATATAATTTACTATCTTTACTATTTTTAAGACATATGCCATTTCTGCTTACATCCCATGTGATACTAGAAATATGTTGGTTTTTTCCTTCAAGGCTCTAGCTTTTGTTTCAGAAGTCCTCCTCTACCTTAAGATGATAAGTATATTCTCCCGGTAGTGTTCCTAATGCTGTTAGGGTTTTGTTTGTTTATGCGGTTTAGGTCATTAATGTATCTGAAGTTTAGTTTTGTAAAAGGTGAAAGATAAAGGCCTAACTTTATTTTTTCCCAAAGGTTAGCCAATTGCCCAGTATCATTTATTATCTTTTCCTCCAGATAAGAAATTCTATCTTTATCAAATACTAAATTCCCACATATATGTTAGGTCAAATCATGTGAAACTACTGTTATCTGTCACCTCAGCCCAGCTTTATTTGCTTAGTTATACCAGTCACTACTAGACATCACATATTTATTCTTTACATAAACCATTGCTTGTATTTGCAGTGAACAACCTCCAGGAATGAGGCAATATCTCCCTCCAGGACAAAGAGCAGGTTAGCTTATTTCCTGCTATAAAATAAGTGGGCCCCCTAAGCTCAGTGTTCCTCAGATGCCACACAACCCACTGCATGCACAGCATCCACCGGGCCACTCCACATTGCCCCTGTGGGACCTGGGGACTCAGGGAGCCAATGTAAACATTATGCTTATACTGCTGTCGTGCTTGAGTAATAAAGTCCTTTGTGTCTGACCCAGGAGTCATCTCTGCCAGCATACAGGAAGTAGTAAGAGGCTAATTATTCATATATCAACAGGGTAAATTCAAATGCCAGACCCTGACAGTTTTGGCCATGAGGACAGGATGCTGATAGACACATGGCTTTCTGGAAGAGGAAGGACAAGGACACTGTGGACCAGATTAGGGGATATGAAAAGAGTCCTTGGTGTATGTTAGTGAATCCTCTCTCCCAAATTGTGAGCAGCAGGGGGAGAGTGGATAGGATAAGGGTCTCGCACTGTCCTATCTGTCGATGAGGCTGAGCATGAGGGGCAGGAGTGGAACAAGCCACCTGAATGGTGCTTTGGTTCTTGCTCACTCTCCTCCATGCAGGAGGAGGATGGGATGCAATGACAATGGGGCAGCAAGCCCCACAGCCCCACTCAAAAGTCAACACAGACGTGGCTGCCAAGTCAAGGATCCCCAAAGCTGAAATAAATAAATAAATAGCACAGACTTGCTCTCTCCCTCTGTGCTCCCCAGTCCTTCTCTTCACCTCTGGCTGCTTTGTGAAAAAGCTGAGGATGCTGGGGAACTTCGTGGAGACAAGGGCCTCAAAACTTGTATAGGTCTGTTGGGCCCAAGCACCTGAGTCACCATCTTACCCAGTCCCTTAGACAGCCGCAGAGCTGGCACGAAGGACTGACTGCACTGTGGAGTGGGGGCAAAATGAAAGGGGCCCCTGGGCTCGAGCAGCCTCTGGAGGGACGCTGGAGGTACACGGGGGAGGAAGCAGCAGCAATGCCAACCCTGAAGCCAGGAGCCAAGGAGAAATAAAAGCCTCCCAGCTGCACCCTGTGAGCTAGCCTCCCCCACCATCCTGCACATCCCTGATCTCCTGGCTGAGCTAGCCTGAGCTCTTGGCAGCTAATGCGGTAGCTCCTGTATGTGTGCACACCACACTCCTTGGTAAAAAATTACCCAAGTTCAACTGATGGGCTTTGAGCAAAGTTTGCAGTGAAGAAGACAAATTAAAGTGACCCATAGGTAGGGTCTTTGGGTCAATTCAGTGGCTTCCACTGTGAACATATTGCTGGCACTGATGCTTGTGCAGGTTTGAACTGTGAATGCCCACAGGTGTCTGATGGGATTCACCCATTCAGAGACTGCTGCATGTAGAAAGGTGATTCCTGAACTCTCTTAGATGGTCCAGAAGAATCGATATGGAATTGCAAGAGGAGAAAGGAAAATCCAAGAATTAGACTCGAAGGCTGCTAGCTTACGGAGGCCATTTTCCAGCACAACAGCGCCACCTGCTTGACATAGTCACCAAGCGCATTCCCTTTTTTAAAAAGACCTATCTTGTTACTGACCCAGAGTTCCTGTGACTACCCCCATTTGGGGATGGGTCAACTTGGATTTGGTGGCTATTAAGGGAAGGGCATCAAAGGTCTTATTAGTCAGATGGAAATGCTATAGTCAAGAGCACAACTGGCCTAGCCCTACCATTATCTGGGTTTTACATGAAAAAGTGGCAGCAAAAATCCCTTTGGAGAAAAGTTTATTCCCCACTTCACCACCTGAAGCAAAGCTGCTGATTCAGTGGGGCCCTCAAGTCACAAAGGGTCACCTAAGCCTAGCCTGGTGCTCTGGTGGCCTGGCTAAGCTGACATCTTATGGTGTGCACATTCAACCTCAGCATCAACTGGGCAGAATCAGACAGGCATGGGCGCTATGCTCAGTGAATAGAACTCAAGGTGGTGCTGAGACTCTTGGCCAGTACTCCCCATGATAGTCCCTGCTACATTTTCACTGCCTTTTGTTGCCAATGGCCTGGCTGTCTTGCCAACAAGACTGGCAGATTAAAGACATTCCTCGTTGCAGCTGCAAACTGTGGAAACGAATTCAGCTGCCAGTGAGACAGCCAGGACCACTCATAGAGATGCCCATGGTAAGGGCCCTCCTCTAGAGAGACCAGCTAGACTTGAGCTGCCGATCCAGCCTTCAGTGCCCATGTCACCATCCTCACTGCCTGGATCCATCATTGAACCAGACATGGCATCGCATTCACCATCATGGACTGGGCACAAAGTACAAACACTATGTTTGTGATGCAGAAGCCACCACTACATACTGGAGTAGTGATGTCATTCAAAATTTGGACCATGCGTCTTACAGTGAAGGAGGCCACACTGCATGGGCATTGCTCCACTTGCTCCCGGATGACTGACTATCTCAGACTACTGACCAACACTCTCTCTGGGCTATCGTTGGTGCCTCGCTGCTGTCAGCCAATTTTAAGGTTGCGGTGTTGCTGTTCTAGTCTGTTCTAGTCTGATCAGAGTCTGTGGCTCTGGTCACACCATTTTGGCCCTTGAAACTAAGCCGTGTCAAGCTTTTGGCTTTTCATACCATCTGCTGTCTAATGATGCACCCTTTGTTGCAAAAGCCACCCAACGATGGGCCAACAGTCAAGGCCTTGCCATGCTCCCTCCCATTTGCAGGCATCCGGTATTACTAAGCACTGAATGGCCCACCCATTCTGACTACCTCCCTCCCCACCTTCTAGTCCACGTACTTCAGTGAGGCAATGTCACCACTGAATGCAGCCACCATCCCCAGACAAGGATCATCTCTTCTTGGCCACTTCCTGGGTAATGATCAGGACACAATGGGTGGAGGCTTATATAGCTCTATTCTAAAAAGCTGAGATCTGACAACTCCTGAGCATGGTGCTTTTTTTTCTCCATCTTACAGCAACCACAGGCCAGCCTGGTTGGTACACCCTCCAGGTGTCAGCCTGGCAAAAGGGGCTAAGGGGAGTCAAACTTAATTCTAGTTCAGGTTTAGCAACCTGGATTCTCTTGATGGATTAACATGGTCCTAGATCATAAAGATAATGGCCACTTGATTGAGTACTCTACTTGCCAAGTCCCCATACACGGGCCCACACAGGCCAAGGTAGGAGATACGATGGGTTTCCATAAATTTTGTTAAAATGCCCTTGTGCCACTCAAACCTGGCCTCTGCAGACAAAAGGTCTGGGTATGAGTAGGGAGAGATTAGAGAAAAGATACAGCTATAGCTACTGGAATGGGACACACTGCTTTTGTGGCCATGGAAGCCTGTGAGAAGACACCTTAGAAGCAGTAAGTGCAGACAGAGGGAAGTGATTAGGGTGCTCTTTGTCCCCTAGACCCAGCACTGAAACCCAGCAAAACCATCATCTGTTCTGCAGCAGCTGTAGCTGACAACCTGACCCCTTCTGAGTTTATCATGCTGCCCACATGCTATGAAAATGGAGACATTCATATGGGTGTGGCCGGACCTGAACCATTCAGTTGTGCCATCTGCCAGCTTCAGTGGCAGCTCCTGAATATGGAACCTCCCCACCCCCCATACATGCACAAACACACAATCCAGCACAACCTTATTTCAATCTGACTAGTACAAATGTGTGAACATTTCCTGTCACCCGAGTGGCCTTGGTTCATGTATGGTAACTGAGGATGCAACTATTTGGTGACACTGCCCATGTGGCTTAATAATGATCCAAATAGGATTCAACAACAAATTCTGCATTCACATGACATGTGACCCTTTGGGTTACATGGTATGTGGGCCATGGAATGTCTCTCTATTAGGGATGAACATTGCTTTTTGGCCCATCTATTTCCTCCTATAATTATTGGCAATGACATTAAAGATCAGACTGTGAGGCCTCATCAGCCAACACTTGGTTCAAATAAGAGGGATCTCAGTCACTGGGACCCACACAGGAATGTGGGAGAGTCAGATTGCACAGGCTCTGGAGAAACTATTGAGCACATCTCTCCCAACCGGTAGTTTGAAATCAGCCATGGTGGGAACATACACGTCATGCAAATCAGCCAATGCTACAAAGCAGGTTTACTTTTTGAGGCAGTTGTGAAATACTTCCCATCACACCACTGGACCCTCAGTACTGCAGGTTTACCCATGAAGGAACTGCAGCTGAGAATAGTTAGGGGACTTGCCTACTCAGGTCATGTCTCCAGACCCCAAGTCCAGTGTCCTTTCCACCATGTGGCACATTACAGTTGGCCCTGGCTCCCAGTGGCCAAGTAGCCACTGAGGCTAAAGGGAGAGAGGTCTTGCTGTGCTCTCTCCCAGGAATGGGCCTGGGTGACAGGGCAAAGCAGGGCTAGGCGACAGGTGGTAAGTGTGCTGAGCTCATCTCCTTGGGGCACCCTTGGGACCCCACATAACCAATCATTTGAGAATCCATGACCGCTACCTCCCAGACATGTAAGCATTTATTCCACAAATATGTGTGCACCAGCTACTCTCTCGGCACTGTGAATACAGAGCAGAAGAAAAGAGACAAAATTCCCCAGCTACAAAAGCTACAGGCCAATAAACACCAGCCCTTTTCCATTAAGACACATCTCGCTCCCCACTGACCCTGCCTTAATTTAGGTCTTTATTATCTCTTGTTCCTACCCAGCTCCAGGAGTTGGGTCTTGTCACTAGGACCAGGGGCCTGCCACTAGGACCAGGTTCTTGTCACTAAGACCAGAGACCTGTCACTAAGACCAGGTTCCTGTCAATAGGACCAGGGGCCTGTCACCAGAAGCAAGTTGTTCCTACCTGAATTATTCCTACCCAACTCCAGGTTTTACCAACTGATCTAAGTTTTGGGGAGCCTGAAGCTTATACAATGGGGAGGGGGGTAACTCCTTAAGAAGAATACAAAATCATGAATACACAATTATATAAAACCCTGTGAACATATCACGAGGAACTCTTCGGGGGGGGGGGGGAGGCTTGGAAGGGGCCCATGTGGCTGAGACCCTGAAGACTAAGCCTCATGGAGAAACAGCCTCTGCCAACTCCTCCCCTTGCTTCAACCTCCTGCCTCCACTCTACATTGGCCTCAGCCCCTACCCCACCCTGCTCCACTTCAGGGGTGATAGCTTCCTTCCTGTGTTCCCCCNTCCTCCCCTTGCTTCAACCTCCTGCCTCCACTCTACATTGGCCTCAGCCCCTACCCCACCCTGCTCCACTTCAGGGGTGATAGCTTCCTTCCTGTGTTCCCCCCACCCCCAGCAATCAGAAAAGCAATTGGATCTTCCCCCACCAGTAAAAAATTTATATACTTTTATTTCCAATGTTTTTGTCACTGCCTATGGGTAGCTAAGGGGCAGCCATCCAGTGCTGCTATAACTCTAGGTGAGAGACGGCAGGTGACAGCCATCTCTGCAAAATAGTGTGGAGTGGGTGTAGCTTGCCTGCTATGGAAAACGGCTCTCTTCCTCTTCCTCAGTGGGAATTGAGACTGGTTGTTTGTGATTGGCAGGGGTGTGGACAACCAGGAATATCACCTGCCTTTGCTCCAGCCCAGAGATTGGATGCAGGAGTTCGACTATCCTGCCAAAGGGTCCGCCGTTTTGCTCATGTTGTGTTATTATTCAAGACTGAGTAACTCAGCCTTGATGCAGGGAATGGGATGGATCCCAAGGCAAGACTAACACTGTGATGTGGGGTTTTCCTGAAGCAATGGAAGAGACCTCAGGAATCAACAGGCAGGAAGGCTGAGAGCTGGCGCAGACCCACCAGCAACCTTCTGAGATGGACCTTGGCTTGTCTGCTTTCTTTATGGAACTATGCGAATAGCCAAGATTAGTGTATGCTTTAATTTTCGTATTCTTCCTATCTTTTAATTCCCATCAGGGACTTGACAGGAAGTGGATCCCAGTGCCTGCCCAACACTCTAGGGCCTCCAGGGGGCGCTATGGCCCAACACACAGCCTGGCCCAGCGAGCCTCAGCCTAATACGCCACTTCGGGTTTGTTTTCTATGGTTTACACCCTCTTTGGGTTGGAGGTGGGAAAAGAGTGACAAGAGCCCTTTCCATAGACATGAGCATGCTTGGCCATGAAGGGGAGGATAGGATCAGAGGCTCTGGCCCGCGGGTTTAGGGGGAGCCCCTGCCTGGGCCAGAAGGGAGTGACATTCTCTGCAGGTAGCGACATTCTCTGCAGGCTTGCACCAGCCTCCTCTCTCTGTCATCACCACCACTCCTCCAGCTCTCTGTGGCCACAGCCACGGCAGGCCCCCAAATTCCTTTCTCATGGAGAAGTTGCAGTGGTTAGAAAGGGGAAATATGCTAAGGAACTAAGATAAATAATGCAAAATGAAAGCACACAGAGTTCTAAGAAAAATGGCTTTCCACTGGATCTAAAGCAGAGATGCTAACCCTGACCCCAATTGCTGACCCCGTATTGCTCTTCAGCCTGCCCACACCGGTCCCACAAGGTGCCCTTGTGCCTTGGTTCAGCAACTCTGACCCAGAAGCCCTCCTCTGCAGCTGTAGGCTCTGGGAAGCTTCAAACACCACCCTGGCTAGCTTCTTCCTGTTCCACGCCATTAGTTAGTAGGATAGCATGGAAACCCACACAAGTCAGAAATCTGTCCCAGCTTACTGAGCCTTAGCTCAGTGCCACTTTCCTGGGATGACTGATTCTCTCTTCTGCCCCAAGTTAATTCTAAACCCCTACTCCCCAAATCTACCTTGGGGAGAACCTTCCAGAACCTTGATGATCCACAACACCAAAGCACTTTGATGGTCAGGAAAAGGAATGTAAATCCCTGTTGCCTTTGGCAACAAGATGTTGCAAAAGTGAGGGCACTTCAGCTGGAGGGGACAGCTGGAGTAAAGGAAGGGGAGTGGGGCAGCGGTGTTTGGGAGATTGTGAGATCTTCATGTCAGGCAAGCAAGGAACTCACACAGCAGGGCATGGAGGGAAGGCTGGCTGGCAACAGAAATCAGATCAGGCATCAAAGGGCCGAGAATGTCCCTAAACGGAGTCCCCAAATGTCTATTTGGGGAGCCACAAGAGACATTTAACAGTTTCTAAGCAGACAATGGCCCAATCCAAGCAACATTTTAAACAACTGTGGCAGGAGGCTGGAGGTGTTTGGGAGTGAGCAGCTAGGGCAGGGAGCTAGAGGAGGAGGCTGTGGGCAGAACTGGGAAGTTCTACGCCTCCTCCAAGTCAAGGTGGACTCCAGTGGAGGACAAGTAGTCTCACTGTTAAAGACATTCTCTGTGGGCACCCAGGTAGGGAGAAGGACAGGAACATGGGAGAATCCGTAAGACCTGACAAACAGGTGGCTGCAGAGCAGAAAAGTAACAGAAATGACTCCTGATCCCCAAGCCTGGAGGGCAGCAGGAGGAGGTGCCATGCATAGACACAGTGGGGTCGGGAGGAAGAGCTGGCTGTGGCCAAGGGGCGTGTGGAGACCAAGCAGCCCCACCCAGGCCTGGGGGCAGAGCCACTTGTAATGGGGACCCTCCCTGGAGGCAGGGCCCCTCTCCTCACCAGGGCCAAGCCCAGCTCTATCTTCACCAATTGATAATCAGGACTGACTGAAGCGAGAGAGAGGCCCACTCTGGGAGAACATTTTTCTGAAGACAAACTTGAGACCGTGGAAGAACATGAGTGGAGAAGAGAGCCCCGCACAGCAGTCTGTGGTGCCCGGAGGGTGAGAGGAGAAAGAGCGTGTGCTCTGGCCATCAGAATGGCTTTCCCAGGTGCGTGGGGAGGAGGAGGTGCAGTGAGCCCACTGGTCGCAGGGAGGTCAGAGGGCCTGAGCCCAAGAGAGACTATGGAGTCTGAGACAGCAGCTAGCAGTGGCAGAGCTGGAAGAGATCCAGCGCACCATGGCTCCGGGAGTGGCTTGTTGGGGCCTGGCTAGGTGTCCTTGGTGGAGTGCTTCTGTGACCGTGATCAGACACAGGAGGGGCAGGTATGGAAGGCGGTAGGGACAAGGGGGCAGTTCTTTTAAGAATGGGAAGATATGAGCAGAGAAAAGAGGGAGGATCCCAACACTATAATAAGAGATAGGATGGGGCAACCTCAGGAAGAGCAGATGAGGGGACTGAGCAAAGAGGTCCCATGTTCATCTCCAGGGCAGGAGGTGGGGAGAAGAGAATGGGTGAAAAGACTGAGAAACGAGGACCGCTGAGAGCACCAGCAGGGCTCTGCCAAGATTCTGAGTGCTCTCCACTAGGTAAGACCTAGGGTGCCTACTGGAGATGAAAGGGCCATGGGTAGGTCTACAGTTGGGGAGAGAAGTAGAGCACATACTGAACAGCTTTGGGGGTTCCCTAGAGCACTGTTTCTCAACTGTAATGTGTGTACAAATCACCTTGGATCTTGTCAAAATGCAGGTTCTGATTCAGCAGGTTTGGGTAGGGCCTACGATTCCAAGGACTTAGAGGGTGGGAGAAAGAGATGGAGAAAGAAACTGGCATAAGAATTCACCTTAAAGGAGAGACCTAGCTTTGAGCATCCCACCTGGGGTAAAAGTCTAAGTGGGAATGGCAGCCCCTGTGTGGGTGACAGGGAGGAGGGCACAAAGAGAAAGGGATGGCAAAGAGGAGAACGGTCAGGAGCGGAAGTGGGGGACATTTGGCGTGGTAGGAGGCTCAGCGGTGCCCTCTGAGACCCCTCATCTGGGTCCATGTGGGGCAGAACACTAACTACAAACTTGGAGGCCCCCCAAAAGAGGATGGGAGTCAGCTGGGGCAGGAAGGTGATGTCAGCCGGGGTGTCTGAGCGTGCAGGCAGTGGGCAGGGCAGGGCAGCCCATGCTGCCCTGCAGGAAAGTGCTGGACTCATCTGGCCTTGCTCAAAGCCAGGCCAGGACACATGAGGCTGGACTGTGGGGAGAGGGACAGGAATGGCCCTGCCCCAGGGTCAAGGGTGAGATGCTTTCTGTGCCAGGAACTAATAAGAGAGGAATGGAATCTGAGAGGAGAGGCGGCTGGGGAGAAACAGGAGTGAGCTGGGCTCTGAGCCCTGCGTGTCCAACTTGCAGTCAGAAATCAAGAGGTTTCCGAAAGGCACAGGCGGGAAACGAAAATACTTTAGGTTTCGGCAACCCAGGATCCGGGATAGGGACGGGGGCGGGAGAGGTGCAGGGAAGTCGCTCAGCGTGTCAGGGGCCCCAGCCTGAGAGAGAGAGAGATGTTTCAGTCCTTTGCTGTAGCCAGGTCAGGCACGGCAGGAGGGGCGCCGGAGGACAGCGCCAGCGGGAGAAGAACATCAGTAGTAAAAGCTTGGAGGCGTCAAGATGAGCAGCAGATCTGGGAACGAGGCGTCGGGCGAGCAGAGTACGGCGGGTACTTGGGGGAGGGAGATGAGGCCGCGAAGATGCTGGAGCTTCGTCCGGTGGCGACGGGGAGGCCGTGGAGGTTCCTGAGCGCGGCGTGGCGCGCATCTGCCCCTTCGGCCCGGCTCCCTCGCCGCGCAGCCCCGGATCCTCCCTGCCCGGGCCTCCCTGGCCCGCGAGCTCTTCTGTTCCTCCCGCGGCCTCGGCCAGGCCGCAGCCCCCAGCCCGGCGACCGACTCGCCAGGGTCCGCCCCGCCACCGCGGCCCGGGCCCGGCCGCTCCTCCCCCGATGATGTCACGTCCCCGGCCGCCCCTCGGCCGGCCGCGCCGCCCCGCCCCCGCCTCCCCCGGCCCCCCGTCCCCTGGGCCCGCCCGCTCCCGACATCCCTCCTCCCGCCCGCGCTCCCTCCCTTCGGCTCCCGCTCCCCCGGGAGCGGCGGCGGCGGCGGGATGGCCCGGGCCCGCGGCCAGGCCCCGGGGAGCGGCGGGCGGCGGCGGCCGCGGCGGGGCGGCGCGGGAACCGGGCCCCGGGGGGAATCGGCCGGGCTACTGCTGCTGCTGCTCCAGGTGCTGCCGCCCGGGGCTGCGGCAGGGCCGGGGCGCCGGGGCACGCGGGGCGCCGGCGGCGGCGGCGTCTGCTGGCCCGGCGCTGCCCCTGCCTTTCCCCGGGACGCGCGGCTGCTGCTGCTCCTGCCGCCGCTGCCGCCACTGTCACCGCCGCCGCCGCCGAGCTCCGCGCCCGCAGCCTCCGCCTCCCGGATGGTAATCAGCGCCCCGCGCCGGCGCCGCGGGCGGGCGGGAGGTGGGGGCGGCGAGGGGGAAAGGGCGGGCAGCCCGGCGCCCCCGCCTTGCCCGAGGCAGCTCCCGGGGCGCTCGGGCCCCCCCTCCGACGACCGCGGCCCTGGGCAGCCGCCAGAGCGCGCCTCTGGGGCGCCTCCGCGCGGACCGGTGCAGGCTCCGCTCCCCGCCCTCCCCGCCCCGCTCGCAGTCCGCCCGCCAGTGCTCAGGCCGCGGGGGAATCCCTCCATCTCCCCGCCCCGCGCCCCGGGAGGGGAGGGGACAGCGCCGGCGCCCGCGGACCCGCTTTCTCCGAGGGAGCGCCCAGGAGGCGAGCGCGCGCTGAGCCGACCCGACTTGGCGTTGCGCTCCTGGAGGCGCCTGGTGCCGTCGGGTCGGGCTGAGCTGCGACGCCTGCAGCCTCGGCGGGACAGGGTCCCGGGCGGCGGGGGCGCCCACCGACTGCGCGCCCTTATGTTCCCTGCGCAGGACGCTCTGCCCCGCGGCGGGCTGAACCTGAAGGAGGAGCCGCTGCTGCCTGCTGGCCTGGGCTCGGTGCGCTCCTGGATGCAGGGCGCGGGCATCCTGGACGCCAGCACCGCGGCGCAGAGGTAAGCACTTGGACCGGACCCGGTGCGCTCGGGTTGGACGGCTCCGCGCCGCCGCCTCCGCTCCGCTCGCTTAGCTGCCGGATGCGGGGTGGAAGGAGCCCTAACTCTGGACGGTCCGGGCGAGCTCTCCCGCCCACCCTGTCCCCGAGCGCCAGTGCTTCCTCGGGAGGCCGTGGGGCGGGCCGGGGCGGGGCTTCTGCCTCCACTCTGGCTGTCCCGGCTCTGATTTCTGACGGTCGCTCGCAGGCGCGGTGGGAAACGCCACCTCAGGCCGGGCCGTCTACGGCTCTGAGGGAGGAGGCATCCCCGCTGCCCGCAGTCCCTGAGCCATGGCCCACAGCCACCCACCGTCTAGGAACGTCCAGCCCCTCCTTCCTGGGCAGTCCCAATGCCTCTGCTTGTCCAATTCCGCGGCTCACTGTCAGGAAAGGCGAGAAACCCAGCCCCTTTCTTCTTTCCCACGCCCCTCGGAGTTAGAGAATGAGGGTGTGCTGAGCAGCGGGGAAGGGATGAGATGGGCAGTCGCCTTGTCGGGACTGATGGGGGCTGGCAACGGGGCAGGACCTGCCTCTCTCGGTCAGGTGTTTTTCTGGCAGGTCCTGTGGGAGGCGGTGGGAGCCCAGCACCCACACCTGTCTCCCCTGGCTCCTTTGTCGAGGGGTCTGGGTGGGGGATTGACTCCGGGATTTGGACTGGAACTTTAAAACTTCATTGGCCCACCCCCAAAGCACCTGGGGCCGCTGGGCTTTTTGTACTTCCAGCTGTGAGCAGGGAGGATGGCATTCAGACATCAAACGGGGAGTTCACAGTGGTTAGAACTGGGGAGGTGCTGACTGCAGACAGCTGGGACAGGGGGCCCTGGGCCTCCCAGAAGTCTGAGTAGCTGCTGTCCCGAAGGCTGAAGGGATTGCCCAAGCGGACCAGGCCTGACACCCGGCGCACACCCCCCCAAGTCCTGTGCAGAGCGCGTCACTCCTGGCGCCCCCACCTCACCCTGTAACTGACACCGCCCCTTTCTTGCACCAACTGAAGCCTTGCTCTGTGTGTCTGCCCTTTCCTGGCTATCAGGAGGGAGCTGATCTCTTCAAGAGGAGAAAGGCTCTTGTGGATGAATTAATTTCCATAAGTTTTACAAGTGATATAACTATATTCCAGGAAAACTGGAAAATAAAAAACCAAATCCCACCTCTCAAACCCAGCTACCGTCAACACTTTAGCGTATTTCCTCCCTGCATTTCTCCCCAATAACTTGTGTTCTCCTGTGCTATGCTTACGATTTCACGTCCCGCGCATTTCTCTGTTGGTTCTGGCTTTTCGTTTAACTTGAGATGATCAATTTCTTCACGTGGCCCACTCTTTCTCCTCACCTCCGGCTGCGAGCTCCTTGTGAGGGTGGGGAGTTCTAGTGGGGTCTCTGGGAGTGAAGGTTCCATTTCTCTCTGGCCTTCCCCCTGTGCCTGCCCAGAGCCAGCAGTCTTGATGAAGGGGAGCAGGGACGAAGGAGGAAGTGCTCTTGTAGCCTGCGTGGGGTGCATGAGGTGTGTCGTCTGCACATGGGGACTCTTGAGGGGGGGGTGAGGTGTCCACTCTGAGTCCCCAGGGCCACATTGCTGGGACTCAGAGGGCTTCTGTAATTTGAACAGGGGCGTTTCTTCAGGCCTGGTTTGCTAATCCCCAAGTCTGGAGACTTCTCTGTCCCAGGACACAGATTGGGAGCCCCCACACGTTTGATCATTTGGTGGTTTGGTTGACTCTCCTCTCTGCTCTTGGAGGGAACAGGCCAATCCCATCTCCTCATTCTTCCCAGTGTTGCCTGTCATCTGTCCCGTTTGTCTCTTGTTCCTCAGTCAGTCCTCCGCTCAAGTCTTCCCATCCTAAAGCAGCAACAACCAAAATTCCTTCCCCTGCCCCTGCCTCCCTCTCTGACCTCTGCCTGCTTTCTTTCCCTCTCATGTCTGAGAAACTTTCACAGGAGCACCCTCCCTCAAGCCTGTGCGTCATCTTTGATTTCTTCCTCACCATCACCGTAAATGCGCCTGGTTGTCGAGGCTTAGGGATGCTCCCCTGTATGTCCTAGTCCCCATCTCAGTGCCCACAGCCACCACTCTGAACACGTCACCCCTTTCCCTCCACTCCTTCCTGGCTTGAAGGTGAACTGTTCCCTGGTTTACCACCCCAGCCCCAGCCCGGCCCCAGCCCCTCACCACTCCCCCATGTCCATCTTGCATGTACCAAGAGCCAAAGCAATATTTCCAAAGCACTTTTCTCTGATCATGTCTCCCCCTCGATTAAAAATAAAGTGATCCCCCACTTCTCCCAGATACTTGGCATTCAAGGCTCAGCACAATCTGACCCCAGTCTTCCTTTTTGGCCTCGGGCATCCAATAGACACTTGGAGAACCAGCTGGACCTCCAGTAAGTCCTGTCTTCTCTTGAAACAGTCCCTGCCCTCAGTACCCACACCACCCACTGAATCAAGTCCCGCCAGCCTCAGGGTCACCCACCCCAGCACCTGGTTCTATCTGTGCCCAGGGGAACCGTTCTTAGTGCTGCCTAAGGAAGCTTACCATAGGCCAGTGTCTGTTGTCCTCTGCCTGTCCTGGTCTCCCTTGCCCTGCCAGCTAGGGCCTTCCTCTAGGACAGGGGTGGTGACCCATTCATCCTTGTGTCCACAGCACCCAGGACGGGCTTGAGCAGTCTGTAGTGGGACAGTGAGTCTCTGCTGAACAAAGCATGAGTGTATCTTAGAAGTTCCTGATTCCATTGCTATTGGGCTCCCCTTTGACCTTGGAGGACTCTAGGTTCTAGCTGACCAGGTAATGGAGCAACTACTCCTCCCCAGTTCTGCAGCTCAGCTTTTACAACAATGTCATGATTCTACAGGAGGTGGGGGAGGAGGGGAAGGCCCAGGAGGCCTGCTAAAATCAGTAAGGGAGGCTCTGCCAACAGGAAGGAAAGTTCTGGACAAAAGATCGGTAGGGAGAGAAGAGGGGCTGCATCCCCTTAAACTGGAGGCAACAGGGAAGAGAAGGGAAGGCTGGTAGAGGGGGGTCTCCCTACCAGGAAAGTCTGCACGAGGACCCTGCTCCTGCCCTGAACCAACAGAACTTTATCTCTGAGCCCCACATGCCCTGTCCCACCACACCTTTCCCCGACTCCCCTGCAGACCCAAGTCCTGCCGTGGGCGTGTTCAGCACAGAAGTAGCTCTCTTCTCCTTGTGATGTGCTCCCCGGTCTGGGGGGACCTCTGGAGGGCTCAAGCCAGCCCTCCCCCTGGAGGAGACCCCCGGAGGACCCAGACCAGCCCTCCCTCTGGAGCTGGTCCCAGCACACTAGCAGGGCCCCGGAGAGGGAAGCCCACTGGGGCTGCCTTTCCTGTAAGCAGATGCAGGCCAGCCTCCCTGCTAGGAAATGCTTTTGTTTGCTTTAATAATTAATAGCCACTCCTCAGCCTGGGACCTGGCAGGCAGGCCTGTGAGTGGGTGACGAGAGGGTGGGCAGAAGAGAAGCAGGGCAGGCAGCCTTTAAGTAGAATCCAGGGCCAGAGGAAGAGTGGGAGAGCAGGCCAGGGAGACCCTTCTCTGTCCCTCCCCACCTCCCAATTTCCTGGGGCAGGTGAGCAGGGCAGCGCCTGGGGCCGTGGGAAGAAGGGGTACGGAGCCTCCCCAGCCCCAAACCTCCACTCCAGCATACTGCCTGGACCCAGAGTCTAGGCAGCTGCCTCTAGCCACCATGCCCTTCCTCTGCCTGTGCGGTTGAGGTGGCTGTGCCCCAGGGAGCTGCTGCTTTTATCTTCCCCATCTGCATCTGCAGCACAGCCAGGTGCTGGGCATGCCAGGGGCTGGGCAGGGCTAGGCCAATAGATTGTGGCTGGGGCGGGAATGCCAGGCCCAGTGTGACACTCCTCACCACTCCTAGGGGCCCAGAGGATGCCTGCAGGGGACAGTCACCCGGCCCATGGGATGCTTGGAGGCAGGGAGGATAAAGAGCAAAGGAACAATGACTTATGAGCCATGCCAGGAGGGGGCAAAGATGAGCTGGACTTAGAGAGAGACTTTAGGGAAATCTGAGAAAAGGGATGGGACGCCAGAGACATAGACTTTTTGCTCCTTCCACCTCTCAGGGGGCAGGAGAAAGAGTTGTCATCGCTGTTGCTGATGACATCAGAGATTGTCCCCCATTTCCCCAGCGTCTGAGACAAGCAGCAGGCAGGCCAAGCCAAGGCACTGCTCAGAAACTCAGGTTGTCCAGGCTGCCAAGAGTTAGGATTGGGTGGGGGGAAGGGAAGGCAGAAGGCCTGGGGCTGCCTGGGAGGGGAGGCCAGGGCTCCAGCCTCAGTCAGTTGTCTTCTGTGGGGTTTGATTGGCTGTTGTTAAATTGCTCAGGTTTATAATTAGCAGGTAATCTAGGATATAAAGATCCCTGAGTGGCTTTGTGACTAGAGAACAGGGACTGCACTGGGGCTTCATCTGTTCCAGGCAGCTGTGGTGGGGGAGAGTGGCTGCCGCGAGAAGGACCCCAGAGCATCCCGCTCAGCCTTGCCAAGGAGCATCTCCAGGGACCTGCCAGGTGGTCCCAGCAGTGCAGCCAGACAAGTTTGCAGCCCCCATCATGTCCCCACATGCATCCCCGCATAGTCCGGAGCACAGGCCACCGGGCTGGGAGGGTCAGGGTGCCCTTGCCTTGAACCCGGTCTCCCTGCACACCCTGCTTGCTACAGGGCAGGTTTACTCCGACCGAAAAGTGTCTCCGCAAACGGAATCTTTTCTGGTGTCACAAACAGTCTCCTTTAATTTTTGGTCTATTTCAGAACCAAAGACGGAAAGGGGTGAGGAAGGCATTGGCGGAAAATGCAATAGTGACCATGTTCTCCCAAATCTGGGTTCTTGAGGACAGGAGCAAATGCCCCACTACCTTAGCACACTCAGAGGTTGAGAGGAAAGCATTTTGAACACTGCGTTTAAAACAATCTTTTGAAGAAAGCAAGGGAATGTATAATTCATTTTGGAGTCTTGCAAAAGTGGTTAATGTGGCCGTTTTTCTGAAAAGAGCGTTTATGTGGCATGGGTCGTTTGCTAATGTTGCTAAGTGAATAAAATGTTTCTGAATTAGGGGCTCCACCCATACATGTGCCGGGTGAGACAGTTCTTATATTTGTTATAAACTGATACCTGCCGAGCTGCGCTCCGGCCTTTGGGGCTATAGCCCTGCCAGTTCCCATCACAGCCCAGGCCTCTGGCTGGCTGGTAGTTGGTGGCCGCCCATACCCCACAGGGCCCTTGGTAGAGGGTCTGCTTCTCCCACTGCCATCTGCTTCCCTCTGCTTGAGGACGTGCCCACGTGCAGGGCAGGCCAGTAGTACCTGAGAAATAACAGCCCCAGTGACTGACCGGAGTTGGTGGATAAATACCCAGCCCCTCACCCATCCCTCCGGGGGGATCACTGAGGCACACGTCCTATGCTGTTTCCAGACTTCCCCAGGGGACTGAGCTCCAGTTACCCATAGCAATCACTTGTTGAAAATGTGCCCTTTCGGGCGGATTGCTCGAGGTCAGGAGTTCAAAACCAGCCTGAGCAAGAGCAAGACCCCGTCTCTACTATAAAGAGAAAGAAATTAATTGTCCAACTAATATATAGAGAAAAAATTAGCCGGGCATGGTGGCACATGCCTGTAGTCCAGCTACTCAGGAGGCTGAGGCAGGAGGATTGCTTGAGCCCAGGAGTTTGAGGTTGCTGTGAGTTGGGCTGACGCCACGGCACTCACTCTAGCCTAGGCAACAAAGCCAGACTCTGTCTCAAAAAAAAAAAAAAGAAAAGAAAATGTGCCCTTTATGGGCTACCTTCTCAACTTTGTCTCACCCCCAACCCCACTGTTTCCTGGAATCACTGCCCAACTAAACTGGCATTTGAATCTTTGTCGTGGGGTCTGCTTCTAGCAGAACCCTAATAGAACGCTTGACTCCCTGGGCTTCAGGGTCTGTATTCCCCTTTCCCTCCACCTTTCTTTCTTTTAGATTAAGGATATATATATATATATATATATATATATATATACACATATATATATATATAGGTATCCTCGGAGTTTCTCCCCACATCCCAGTGGCTGTCTTCCGCAGCCCCACCTTAGAGCTGATTCCCCACGGAATCAAAGACGCTGGCCTTGGTCCACATGGCTTTGTCTCCAAGCCAGTCTGAGAACAGGCAGCGGCCCCCACCCCCACCAGTATCCCACACATCTGCACCCAGATGTGCCCATCAGGGGCTCTCGGAGCACTCAGCACCTCCTGAGTTGTTTGAGCGTATCTCTATATTTCTTTCTTTCTGTTCTTTAAACTTGGTTTGTTTTCTCATTGCAAGAGCATCAGCTATTCCCAGAGGATAAAAAAATCTTCCCTTCCTCCTGTCCAACTCTCTCCTTGTGGGTCTTGCAATTCCGTTGGTGGGTGTTGATTGTCACCTCCTGCATGTCCTGGATGGAGGGGCCTTAATATCAACTAGGAGAAGGAAGGCACCGTCCCCACCTGCCTCTGTCGCTCTCACTTCCTATTCCTCCCCACGGGCTGCTCCTCTTTGCCTCTTGTTCCTAGGAAATACTAGGATGTCTTTAAAGCAAAACCTTTTCTCCTTTTACCTTGATCTTCTCTGGGTCCAGCAGGGCTATGAACGGGCCAGGCTGGCAGCGTTCCCAGGCAAGGAGCATCCCCTGCTGTGCTCTGCAGTCCTCCCTGGAGGCAGGGGCTGGGCTGGGGCTGTCGTTAATATCCTCCTGTTATTGTCTACCTGGAACTGCAAACCAGCCCCATGGATGGGTGTGAGCCTGGGAGGAAGGTTGTGCCTGAGACCCACAGAGCTGCAGTGGACAAGGGCAGGACTCGGCTCTGGCTGCCTCATGGGAAGCAGGACTGAGCCCACTCCCACCACAGGGCAGGGCAGGGTGCAGGCACTGGAGGCAGTGCAGACCCCAGGCTGACAGCACTGGACACTGGTCCACAGACCCTAGGGAACCTGCCCTCTTGCCCCTCCCCTGGAGCCTGTCCGCTCTCTCTCCAGTAATCTTCTCCTGCGAGGAGGGTGGGCTGGGCAGGGGAGCTTGTCTTGGGTCTTAGGCCAGATTTTCCTGGTCCCATCCTGGGGGACAGCCAGGACCCAGGACTGGCAGATATTTGCCAAGGGGGATGGTAGCAGCTCAGGCTGGTGTCACGGATTTATTCTGCACCCATCTGGAATTTGGCCTGGGCAGTGCAGGCTGTCTGTGTAGAAAGGGCAGGCTGTGGTCAAGGAGATTCCATTCTTTCTCAGCATCCACCCCTGCCCTGCCAAGCCCTCTTTCTTTCTCTGTACCTTCCCTCCCCACTGTCTGACAGCCTGCAGGCACCTTTCTTGGGCTAGATGACAGAATAGAAGGCTGCAGTGAGTGACCTAACCTGGGGTTGCTTCACAAACCTACCTCCTCTGGCCTTCTCTCCCACTGGGTGGTCCTGGAACCAGTCCCGGGAGTTCAAGCTAAGCTGGTCCAGGGACCAGAAGGGAGGAGCTCAGTGTTGATGCCTCATTAGCATATTCATCAGCAGTAATCAGGGACCTGCTGTGATCAAAAGCCCTCTTAGGGCTTCCCTGCCTCTTGCTGGCTGGGGAAGAGGGTGAGGGGCTGGTCATGGCCTCCAGGAGAAAGGACTGCCGCCAAAGGGGGAGGGGAGGCAGGAGTGGAAGGATTTGGGGGGACATTCCTGGGGAAAGGAGCATCTGCAGAAAGAACCTCTGGTAGGAAAGAAAAGGTATTGGTGCTCCCTCCACCCCCATCTTGATCAGGAGACAAGAAGACCCATCGCTTCTGCCTCCTAAGTCAGCATTTCATCTGGGCCACTGAGGCCCTGGGCAGGTTCTCAGGAGGAAGAACAATTTTCCTTTTCTTGGCCGGGGATGGTGGCTCACACCTATAATCCTAGCACTCTGGGAGGCCAAGGCAGGATGATTGCTTGAGGTCAGGAGTTTGAGACCAGCCTGAGCAAGAGATCCGTCTCTACTAAAAATAGAAAGAAATTAATTGACCAACTAAAAATATATATACAAAAAATTAGCCGGGCATGGTGGCACATGCCTGTAGTCCCAGCTACTCAGGAGGCTGAGGCAGTAGGATCGCTTGAGCCCAGGAGTTTGAGGTTGCTGTGAGCTAGGCTGACGCCACGGCACTCACTCTAGCCTGGACAACAAAGTGAGACTCTGTCTCAAAATAAATAAAGTTATACAAAGAAAAATATTGAGTAGTAATGAACATGGCAGCCATTGTCACAGTAACCTGCCCCTGATGGACATCTGGAAAAGCTGGTCTAAATGGCTCCCAAGGCAGTTCCGCCATCCCCACCCTCTCCCCTGTGTCCCTGCAGCAGCCTCTCACTTGTCGCCCACACTGCCTCTCCCCCACTCCATAGCAGCCTCTAAGCCTTGCTTGGCTTCAGAACTTTCTAGTGGCCTTTAGTCATGTTTCCCAAACCACATCCCTCAACAAAAGTGCTCTGTAGTCAAGTGAGTATGATGTATTAGTTACCTGTTGCTGCATTAAAAAATGTCTCCAAAACTCAGCAACTTGAAACAGCAAACACCTGTTATCTCACACAATTTCTGGGAGTTAGAAATCAAGGCGCAGTTTCGCTGGTGGTTCTGGCTCAGGGCCTCCCATGAGGCTACAAGATGAGAGCTGGCTAGCACTCTGGGAGGCTAAGGAAGGAGGATCGCTGGAAGTCAGGAGTTTGAGACCAGCCTGAACAAGAGCGAGACCCCGTCTCTACTAAAAATAGAAGAATTGACCAGGTATGGTAATGCGTGCCTGTAGTCCCAGCTACTCAGGAGGCTGAGGCAGGAGGATCACTTGAGCCCAGGAGATTGAGGTTGCTGTGAGCTAGGCTGACGCCACAGCAGCACTCTAGCCAGACTCCCTCTCAAAAAATACGAAACCTGGGACTGCAGTCATCTGAAGGCTTGACCGAGGCTGGGGGATCTGCTTGCAGGGCAGCTCAGGATGGTGAGTTAGGGCTGGCCTGGCAGGAGGCCTCAGTTCTTCTCCATGTGGACCCCTCCTGGGGCTGCTTGAGTGTCCTCACAACGTGGCAGCCGGCTTCCCCCTGAATGACTGATCCAAGAGCGAGAACAAGGCGACAGTCACAATGCTTTTGTGATCTAACCTTGGAAGTTATGTGCTATCACTACTGCTGTGTTCCACTGGCCACACGGACCAGTCCTGACACAATAGGAGAGGGGCTAACTATATAAGGGCATGACACCAGGAGGTGGGGATCATTGCCAACTGTCGTAGAGGCTGGCTACCACACATGGGGAGCACCAGCCAGAGCCAACTCAAGCAGGGTCCATTCCTACAGGGTGTCTCCAGGTCCCCCAATACACCCGTGTATGCTGTGAAGCCACATTTCCTGGCCATTGTGGCCACAGCACCCTTTTCTTTTTTTCTTTTAAATAAAAAAAATTGTATTTACTTAGAAGCATTCAGAATGTCAACAAAACAGCTACAGCTTTTTTTTTTTTTTTTTGCAATTACAGAGTGGTATTCAGTTAACAGAACAACAGTTATTTCATATAAGCTGCATCAGAGACAACTGAAGATGAAAAAACTACCATCCTCATATATAACTAATTTGCGCTGTGCACCAACAAGAACCTGCTTTAAATTTCCATGCCAATTTACAACCCCCATGCTGTACCAGGCAAGGTTAGTGGCTATTGAAAATGCCACCAGGACAGGGCTAGCTAGAGACACATTCGGGGCCAGGTGCGGTGGCTCACGCCTGTAATCCTAGCACTCTGGGAGGCCGAGGCGGGTGGATTGCTCAAGGTCAGGAGTTCGAAAGCAGCCTGAGCAAAAGCAAGACCCCGTCTCTACTATAAATAGAAAGAAATTAATTGACCAACTAAAAATATATATGTACAAAAAATTAGCCGGGCATGGTGGCGCATGCCTGTAGTCCCAGCTACTCAGGAAGCTGAGGCAGTAGGATCACTTGAGCCCAGGAGATTCAGGTTGCTGTGAGCTAGGCTGCCGCCACGGCACTCACTCTAGCCTGGCAACAAAGTGAGACTCTGTCTCAAAAAAAAAAAAAAAAGACACATTCGGTAGTGTGTTAACTATACAAAAAAAGACACTGTACAGTTTAAAAACAAATCTTACACAGCCTTACATTTCAATTTTTCTTTCTTTTTTTTTCTTTTGAGACAGAGTCTCACTTTGTTGCCCAGGCTAGAGTGAGTGCCGTGGCGTCAGCCTAGCTCACAGCAACCTCAATCTCCTGGGCTCAAGCAATCCTTCTGCCTCAGCCTCCCGAGTAGCTGGGACTACAAGCATGCGCCACCATGCTCGGCTAATTTTTTGTATATATATTTTTAGTTGGTCAATTAATTTCTTTCTATTTTTAGTAGAGACGGGATCTCGCTCAGGCTGGTTTTGAACTCCCGACCTTGAGCAATCCACCCGCCTCGGCCTCCCAGAGTGCTAGGATTACAGGCGTGAGCCACCGCGCCCGGCCTCAATTTTTTTCTTTAAAAGGAGTGAGTTGTATACAGGCAGGTTAAATGCTTTATAGACAAGAATAAAAACTGCACTTAGAACCAACTTATTCATCATCATCTTCTTCATCATCTTCATCTTCCTCCTCCTCTTCATCCTCTTCACCTTTCTCATCTTCCTCCTCTTCCTTCTTTTTCTTGCTTTTTTCAGCCTTGATGACTCCCTTTTTTGCTGCATCAGGCTTTTCTTTAGCTCGGTATGCAGCAATATCCTTTTCGTACTTTTCCTTCAGCTTTGCAGCCTGCTTGTCATCTGCAGCAGTGTTATTCCACATCTCTCCCAGTTTCTTTGCAACATCACCAGTGGAAAGGCCAGGATGTTCTCCTTTGATTTTAGGGCGATACTCAGAACAGAACAAGAAAAAGGCTGGAGGAGGCTTCTTGGGTGCATTGGGATCCTTGAACTTCTTTTTTGTTTCCCCTTTTGGAGGGATATAAGTTTTCATTTCTCTTTCATAACAGGCCTTGTCCGCCTTTGCCATATCTTCAAACTTTCCTTTCTCTTTAGCAGACATGGTCTTCCACCTCTCTGAGCACTTCTTAGAAAACTCTGAGAAGTTGACTGAAGCATCTGGGTGCTTCTTCTTGTGCTCCTCCCAGCAAGTTTGCACAAAGAATGTGTATGATGATATTTTACCTTTTGGCCGTACAATCTCCTTTGCCCATGTTTAGTTATTTTTCCTCAGCGAGGCACAGAGTTGCCCAGTGCCTGTCTGGCTCGCACTTGCCCCAGCGCTGTCTCTATGGAGCTCAATGCCCTGCAATGGCTGTGAGAGCAGGAGCTGGACGCAGCCTCCTCACTCTCTCTGCTCTGTAACATTACTCTCCACAGCACCCTCTTCTAAAGGGAGGATCTGGAGCCATGAGAGATGTAAGGAACACATGTTGGAGGACCCTGGCCCAGAGAAGAGAGTCTGAACTCCTCCCCTGGGTGTTTGTGTTCCTGCATGGTCTGGCATGAGCTTGCAACACAAACGTTTCTCTCCTCACTCCAGTTTTTGAAATATATGGTCCTGCGACACCAGCACGCACACGTACAGCTGTCTCTGTTTGCTCTGCCCTGTGCCTCCGCCACCTCTTGAGCTCCTAGTCATTCCCCAAGCACCTGGGGAAAGCTGCCATCTTCCTGAAACGTTTCCCTCCTCTCTGACAGAAAGAAGTCATGTTTTCTCCCTGTCCTGCTCTAGTTTTGTGCATGATCACGTCTTCTGGGGGGCACTTACCACTTTGTCTTGTGTCACAGCTCTCTGTATCTTCCCTCCCCTACCAGGCATTTTATCCCAGCCCCACTTGTTGCCATGTGGCCAGTGCTGGGGACACCACTCAGGAGCTCAGGAAATATTTGGCGAACCAGGGCCTTGGTTCTTCCCTTTGTCCCGCTGTCCTTGCTTCTGGGCACAGTGTCTGATAAGCCAGGAGAGGGCTCTCAGCAAGGCCAGACTAGAAGGCCCTCCTGCCCGAAGGAGACCATGGTTGTCTTTCCCCAAACCTGGAAGCAGGTCCCTCTACCCCCGGGCAGGGTCCCCCCACCTTCAGCCATACCCCAGGGTCCAGGCTGGCCAGACTAGTGGCCCTCAGGCAGTTTAACGTCTCTGAGGGTCTGATGAACATTGTTATTCTCCAGGCAAACACTCCAGGCTCCTGGACCCCTCAGCCTGGGCTGGGCTTCAGCGGGATATTTGTTCCAGGGCCTCACAGGTGCCCCTTGACATCCTAAAGTGCAGTCACAGGAGTCTCTGGCCAGTAAGATGGACTGGTCTGTACACTTGATGGTGGAGATCAGCCTTGCAAAATGTGGGGCCCAGGCAAAAGCCCAACGGGAGTGGGGGAGCCTGACAGGACTGCTTCAGTTGCAGTCACCTGCTGGGCCTCTTGCTGCCAAGAGGGCAGGCCGGGGTGACCCTGGTGCTGGGAGGCCTCTATCTGGAACTCAGATGGCCCTGGCCAGGGTGGGAAGGGCCCGTCCAGTTTGACTTCCTGCCCAAATTCTTGCCATGTTCTTGCCACATTTGAGCCAAGTGCCGGCCAGCCCACCTACCTGGCCCGAGGCGCTGGGGTGTTTCTCACCGCAGGGCCCTTCCAGTGTTTTCCACCTCCTTTCCTCCCACAGTGGCGTGGGCCTGGCACGGGCGCACTTTGAGAAGCAGCCCCCCTCCAACCTCAGGAAATCCAACTTCTTCCACTTCGTGCTGGCCATGTACGACCGGCAGGGGCAGCCCGTGGAGGTGGAGCGCACGGCCTTCATCGACTTCGTGGAGAAGGACCGAGTGAGAGGCTGGTGGGCTTGGCTGGGACTGGATGGAGCGGGACCCCCGACACCCACTGGGGCAGATGAATGGATGGGTGCTGGGTGCTGCAGGAGGGTGGGGAGTGGAAGGGAGGGAGAGAGGGCAGAGCTAGGAGGAGCCCTGAGCACCAGACCATCCTCCCCATCTTGTCCCTGCAGGAGCCTGGGGCCGAAAAGACCAACAACGGTATCCACTACCGCCTCCGGCTGGTGTACAACAGCGGTGAGTGGGAGCCTCTGCCCTGCCCAGCCCTGACCCTGAACGAGTCTGGGCACCGCAGCGCCACACGGCATGCCAGGGCTGGGAGGGTGTGGGTGTGGCCCGGTCATCGGAGGCCGCACATGCCCCTGACCACAAGCCCTCTCCACCTGCCTCCCCTAGGACTTCGGACGGAGCAGGACCTGTATGTGCGGCTCATCGACTCCATGTCCAAGCAGGTGAGCCAGCCCCGGCGCGCAGGCCCGTCCTGCCCTCCTCTCGGGCTCAGTGAGCATCCTCTTCCCCCTGTTCTGCCCCAGCCTGTGGCAGGAGGGTGTGTGGCTCTTGCCGTCTGTTCTGGAAAAGACCCCGGCTTAGGTCATGTCCCAAGCAGACCAGCCTGATGTGGGAATTCAGGTGCATGGATTTACTGGGGAGATGGGAGGGAATCTCAAGAGAAGGGGAGGGAGGGAGGCAGGACAGGGAGCTGTGCAGGGAGCTCTGGACAAGGAATTTGCCACTTGAAGCAAGGAGGCCAGGATTTTCTATCCTATATGGATCAGTCAGTTATTGTCTAGGGACCACTCCTAAAGGGAGCATGTCACCTCCCAGACATTTTCAGGTGAGGCAGCTCCTCTGCACTGAATGCCATTCTCCAGAGAAAGCCCTGGGCCGTCACCACTGCTGCAGCGGGGGGAGGGTGCACTGGCCCAGCGAAGGGGTCTGGGGCAGCCGGGGGCAGGGAACAGCCTGCACACAACAGGGAACAGCCTGCACACAGCAGGATGCTCGGGGTGAGGGGAGGGCCATGATGCAGGGTGGTGTCTACCCCACCAGCAACCTGACCTCGGTCCTGGTGCTCTGGGGACCCCCCTGGCCCCAGGCAGCTCTCGCTCTGGAAAGAGCTGCTATAGACACACAGGATCTGCAGACCTCGTACCATTCTTGCCACCCTGGTGGTGGTCCTGGTTTGGGGGGGAGGATTATCCTCCGCCTGGGCAGCCAGGTTCTAAGCTCCTGCCTGGGCTCCCCCAGAGCAAGGAGGAGGGTGTGCTCTTCCCTGGCGCAGGGCCTCCCTCAGCCTGGGTCACTGGCCCGCTCTGTACCCCGCCTGCCCTGGGGAGGGGGCTCCCTCTCCCTCAGCCTGCGCCCTCGCCCTCCCCCAGGCCATCACCTACGAGGGGCAGGACAAGAACCCCGAAATGTGCCGCGTGCTGCTCACCCACGAGATTATGTGCAGGTGAGGCTGGCCGTCACCCGCCCTCCTCCTGTGCCAAGGCGTTGCCAGGGACTCTCCCACCAGGCCCTGCCCCTCCCGGTGCCATGGCCCTTCCTCCCTCTGCACGGCTCCCTGGGGAAACCTGCTGGGGGCAGGGGGAGGGAGGAGGGAGGCCCCTGGGCACAGCGCTGGCTGGGGAGAGGGTCCCTGCGGCCCCATTAGCCTGGCCTGTCTGTGAGGCTTCCTCAGTGTGTTTGTGGGCCAGGCCTCCAGCCACTCCTGGGAAGCCGAGCTAATAAGCTGGGGCTGTGGGGGCAGGGCCGGGCCAGGACCCAAGGGCCTCGGGATTAGCTCAGAAGCTAATCTTTGAGGAAACTTTGAACCTCAGGGCAGCTCTCTGGTGGGGCAGAGTCGGGGTGAGGGGACACAGCTTTTGGCTTCCTTTGCCCCATTGCTCCAGAGCTTGGCATTTCTAGCAAGCTCTCCCCGGGAGACGCCAGTCACACTGGGTCCGTGGGAAGTTCGTGCTGCATGGAAAAGAGAAAAGTGTTCACAAGTCTGCGGTTGGGATGGTGGCTACCTTTGGGGAGGGGACTGGCAAGGAAGGGGCAGGAGGGGTTGCTGGGGTGCTGGTCACGTGGTGTTTCTTGGTCTGGGCGCTGGTTACACGGGCAGGTTCACTTGTATCGTTCATGGGCTGCACACTTGTCCCTTGAGCTCTTCTCTGTACGTAGACTGAGCTTCCATGAAAGTGGACAGAGACAGGGAGACCTCGAGGTGGCCTGCAGCCTGCCCTTTCCTGGCTCCTCCAGCAGTGACACGCCTTTGGGACAAGGCTTTCCTGGCCAACCTTATCCCCAGGCGAGGCTCTGGAGGTCCCTGCCAAGGACCCTCACTGCCTCGCCCCCTCCCCAGGCCCAGGGAACTGAGCCCCTCAGGCCCAGGGACTCCCCACCCAGGGACAGGACATGAGCATCCTCTCTCTCTCTCTCTCTCTCTCTCTCTCTCACACACACACACACCTTACATGCTGTAATCTCCCCTCCTTCACTCGCTTCCTCCTTCCCTCCCTCCTCATCTTTCCTTTAGCCGGTGCTGTGACCGGAAGAGCTGTGGCAACCGGAATGAGACGCCTTCAGACCCCGTCATTATCGACAGGTACAGGCTTGGGGTGCAGCTGGGAGCCTCAGGGCCGGGGACCTGGCAGTGCTGGGTTCGGCCACAGAGCATGGGGCTCAAGGGAGGTGCAGAGCTGCCCCACAGGGCACTGTGTTGGTGGTGTCTTTGAGCAGAGAAAGAAACTGCCAGGGACCAGGGAGCCACTGCCCATGGCCCCCTGAGAGAAGCCCCTGGTGGCAAACTCTCTGGAGCTGCTCTTCCTGGCTCCGTGACAGAAGGATTAGGGGGTAGGTAAGAGAGGGGGCCAGGAAAGGAGGAGGTGAGCCAGCACCCAGGGCCAGGCTGCACAAGATCGAAGGCCGGGTGTGGTTGTGTCAGCAAACACCAGGGTCTAGCCCCAGGTCCACCCCTGCACTGTTTCACTTGACTTCGCTGAACATCTGTTTCCTTTGCTGGATAAATGGGGAAATACTTGGCAGGTCAAGGTGACACATGTGAAAATGCATTTTCCCACTGTGATTTTTATTTTCTAAATTTTATTTCTTTTTGAATAGGACATGCATAGATAAGGTACAAAATTCAAAAGGTACAAAAGTGTAAATAACGAAAAGTAAGTCTGCTCCCCACCCTTATGCCTAGGACACTGTACATACTCTTTTGCATTTTACTGATAGCAATATATTTTTTTTCTGATAGCAATATATTTTAGGTATCATTCCATATCGGAACATAAACCATGACTTATTCTCTTTGTATTAGATAAAGCATTCACAAGGTGCAAAAATTCAAGAAGTTTAAAAGGGTTTCCAGCAAAATGTCTCCCACCTCTGCCTCCCACCCATCCAGTCCCCTCCAAATAAGATACACTTGTTACCTGTTTCTTGTGTATGCTTCTTGAGATAGTATGTATTCAGGAAAATACAGATATAGATTCTTTTTGTATCTGTTCCCTTTATTTTTTATAAAAATGGTAACATACTAAGCAAACCTTTCATCACCTTTCTGCAGTCAAATGCTCTACCCCTGAGCTATACCCCCTCTTTATCACCTTTCTTTTTCTATGAAAAACATAAATCTGGGAGCTTATGTCAAAACACAAGAAGTCTCAATATTTTTTGCTACTGCAAAATATTCCACTGCAGGGGTACAGCATGATTGATTTACATAGTCTGCTATTGCTGGACATTTTGGCTGTTTTCATTCTTTTTCAGGGACAAAAATACTACAGTGAATTACTTTGTCCATGTGCCATTTCACCCATGTATAAATTTATATTGAGGATATTATTATATTAGAAGTAGAATTGCTGGCTTGAAGGATACATGCATTTGTAATTTTGATAGTTATTGCCAATTTGCCCTGTGTAGAGGTTATACCAATTGCATTCATACCAGCAATTTTGAGAACGCCTACTCCCTGTACTCTGGCCAGTTAAATATTTTGTTTATTTGTTCAATAAATAATTCTTGAGCATCCACTCTGTGCTGAGATCTCTTCTATATGCTGTGGATGAAACAGTGACCAAAAGAGGCGAAAAGCCTTGTGTTCCTAGGCTTAAAATTGGGTAGGGGAGATAGATATGCACTAACAAATGAATAAAATGTATAGCATGTTAGTCGGTGAGAACAGCTAAGAGAAAGATAAAGCCATCAAGGAAGACCAGGGAGTGCCTTAAGAAAGGGTTTTTGCAATTTTAAAGTATTTAAGGCCTCACTGAAAAGATAACATTTGAGCCAAGACATGAAGTAAGGGAGTGAGCCATGAATGTATCTAGAGGAAGAAGGTTCTCAGCAGGAATACGGCTGGCCTGTGGTGGTGGTGGCATTGAAGGAGCAGCAAGGCTGGGCCCCAGGCGGCTGCGGGGAGGGGGGCAGGAGAGGAGATGATGTCATAAGTAGTGAGTGGGGCAGAGGAAGGAAAGCCCATGCAGGGCCTTGTAGGCTGCATGTAGGCCATGGGTCATTGTAAGGACTTTGGCTTTTATTCTGAATGACATGGAAGCCACTGGGGACTTTTGAGAATGATAAGACCTGACATATTTTAGCAAGATCACTCTAGATGACCTGTGGGAGGCAGGGAGATGGGTAAGCAAGACATTGTAATAACCCAGGTGAGAAAAGATGGAGGCTGAGATGTTATAGGGGAGATTGTAAGAAGTGGTTGGATTCTGGATATATTTCGTTTCATAGGTGGGACTAAAAGGATTTGTTATGGAAGGAGAGAGAGAGAGAAAGAAAGGCAAGGATTTCCAACCTGATCAACTTAGAAGGATGGAGTCTGCTGAGAAGAGGGCGATTTGGGGAAGAGCAGGTTTGGGGGAGGAAGATCAGGAGTTTGCTCTGTGCATGTTATGTTTATGGTGCTCGCTAAACATACAGGTGGGATTGAGAAAGCCGCTGAGAACCTGAGTATGGCTGTCAAGAGAAAGGTTCATGCTGCAGGTGGAAATTTGAATGAATTAAATCGTTGGCGGAATAAGTGTTGATAGAAAACAGAAGAGGTCTAAGAACTGAATCCTGGGGTGTCCAGTGTTTGCAGGTCGTGGAGATGTGGAACCAGCAAAGGAGAACGAGAAGTGAGTTAAGGGGGAAATAAGGAAAGTGTAGAGCCCGGGAGCCCAGATAAGAACATGTTGCTAACAGTAGGCGGTGCACAGCTGTAGCAAATGCTGCTCCTGAATATGATGAAAACACTAAACTGACCATTAGATTTAGCAATGTGGAAGACATTGGTGATCTCAACAGGAGCCATTTCAGTGGAGCGGAGGGGCAGAAAAAGGATTTTGATAGGATTGCATCTTAGAGAAAAGGGGCTGCTAGGTGCGGTGGCTCATGCCTGTAATCCAGCACTTTGGGAGGCCAAGGCAGGATGATGGCTTGAGGCCAGGAGTTTGAGAAAGAGTGAGAGAAGAGAGATTAGAAACAATGAATAGAGAAGCTTTTGAGTTTTGCTGTAAAGTTGTGGTTCCCAACCCCTAGGCTGTGGACTGGTACCAGTCTGTGGCCTGTTAGGAACTGGGCCGCACAGCAGGAGGTGAGCAAGCAAACCTTGGTCTGTGCTTACAGCTGCTCCCCATCGCTCCCATCACCGCATAAGCTCCGCCTCCTGTCAGATCAGCAGCAGCGTTGGCATAGTTAGATTCTCATAGGCATGCAAACCCTCTGTAAACTGTGCGTGGGAGGGATCTAGGCTATGCACTCCTTATGAGAATCTAATACCTGATGATTTGAGGTGGAGCTGAGGCGGTGATGGTAGCGCTGGGAAGCGGCTGCAAATACAGATTATCATTAGCAGAGAGGTTTGACTACACAATAAATGTGATGCACTTGAATCATCCTGAAATCAACCATGCCCCCGAATCCATGGAAAAATTATCTTCCATGAAACTGGCCCCTGGTGCCAAAAAGTTGGGGACTGCTGCTTCAAAGAGATCAAAGAAATGGAGCACAATGTAAGGCCAAGAAAAAATATAGCTTCTTCATATGCTGATGAGAAATATCCAGTAGAGACAGGGAAAATGGGGATGCAAGAAGGAGAAGGGAGAAATGCTGAAGAATTCTGTCTATGTTGATATTGATATCACCAAGAATTATGACAGGACCAAGTGTCCAAGAGGGTATATAATGATCCAGGAGTAAAGGATTCAAGGAGTGCAGGTAAGTAATCTCACTGCAACAAGCAGTGGTTAGCATAATTTTTTTTTTATCTTTCTCCATTGTACAAGTGAACAGTGGGACCCCAGTGATTCCATTCCTCTTACTCTGAGTGAGGTTGAACACACTCTCATGCTTTTAAAGGCTGTTTGTGTTTCCTTTTCCGTGAGCTGTCTTATCATATTCTATGCTTATTTTTCTGTAAAGGATTAGCTTTTCCTACTGATTTGTAGGAGCATATATTAAGGGAATTAGTCCTTTGTCATTAGCAATATTTTTTTTTAGTTGGTTTTTGTCTTTTAATTTTGTGTATGGTGGAATTAGTACGTTGTTCAATTGTTTGTGTACTCTGTTTTGTTATATTTATTAAGGTCTTTATCACACCAAGATTATTTTTAAAAATTTATCCCATGGTTTCTTCTAGTATTTGGGTGGTTTCATTGTTTAAATATTTGATTTATTTGAAAAAATTTTAAGTTATTGTGTCATATATGATATATACAAAAGAAAAATATGACAAAATAGAAATTATAAAGCATGATAATCAATGCATGCCTGTAAACCTACCAACAAACTTAAAATTAGGACACTAAAAATACCACTGAAGCCATCTTTCCCCACTCTCGTACCTCTGCCTACCCCTGTCCTAAAGGTAAACTTACCTTTAGGAGTTTTGTGTTTATCATGACCTTGCTTTTAAGAAAAATAATTTACCACAGATTATACAATGCTTAATAATATGTGGTTTAGTTTAGCTTGTGTTTAACTTTATAAAAATGATATCGTATTTTAGCATTGCTGAAAGTATTTTCTGCATTATAAAAAACATTATAAAAAAGGTATATTTTAGCATTGCTAATTAGTATCTTCTGCATTGCTCTTTTTTAAATTCAACATTATATTCTAAGATTTATTTATCTTGCTGTATTTGGCTGTAGTTCATTGTGTATAGTTTTTTTGTGTGTGTACAGTTTTTGATATTAATATTATAAGCAAAGCTGCTATGAACATTCTTGTTTGTGCCCCTAATTTGAATAAGTACAAGAGTTTTTTTAGGTTATAAACTAGGACTGGGATTGCCAGGGCAGGGGGTATGCACGTGGTGAACTTTAAAAGTTAATGTCAAACTGTTTTCCAAGGTGGTTGTACTGAAACACTCTCACCCACAGGATTGAGTTCCTTTTGCTCCACATCCTCACCAACGCTTAATAATGTTGAATTTCTTATTGTTTGCCAAACTAGCGGGTGTACAGGAAATTTTGTGGTGGCCTTAATTTGTATTTTCCTGGCCGGGCGCGGTGGCTCAAGCCTGTAATCCTAGCTCTCTGGGAGGCCGAGGTGGGCGGATCGTTTGAGCTCAGGAGTTCGAGACCAGCCTGAGCAAGAGCGAGACCCCATCTCTACTATAAATAGAAAGAAATTAATTGGCCAACTAATATATATAGAAAAAATTAGCCGGGCATGGTGGCACATGCCTGTAGTCCCAGCTACTTGGGAGGCTGAGGCAGCAGGATTGCTTGAGCCCAGGAGTTTGAGGCTGCTGTGAGCTAGGCTGACGCCACGGCACTCACTCTAGCCTGGGCAATAAAGTGAGACTCTGTCTCAAAAAAAAAAAAAAGAAATCTTTCCCTCTGCTGAGGTCATGAAGATATTCGTCTACATTTTCTTGCAGAGCTTTCACAGTTTTCCCTTTTACATTTAAGTTTGTAATCCATGTAGAACTAGTTTGAGAACATGGTATGAATTAAAGAATCAATGTAATTATTTTTTTATTTATGAATACTAATTATTCTAGTACCATGTATTAAATAGTTCATCCTTTCCTACTGAGTTGTAATACTAGCTATGTCCTAAATCAAGATTCCTTCTCTTTGTGGGTCTTTTTCTAGACAGTTATTTTATTCCTTTGATCTATTTGATAATTCCTGTGTAATCATCACATTGTTTTAATCACCATGTCTTTATAACACCAATACAAGGCAAGTGTATAAGACAAGTCTCCCACCTTCCCTGAACATTCTTCAGGGGAATTTTGGATATTTTGGCCTTTTGTGTTTCCATATAAATTTTAGAGTTCATTTGTAAAGTTCTACACCAACACACACACACACACACACACACACACACACACACACACCCTCTTTGGTTTCTGAGTATTACAATGAACTTACACATCAGTTGGAAGGAGAATTTACATCTTTATGCTACTAAGTTTTCCAATCTATGAATATGGTTTATCTCTCCATTTACATAGATCTTCTTTAATGCCTTTAAATATAGTTTTATAATTTCCTCAATAAAGACCACATACACTTACTGTTTTCACTTATTCAATAAATATTTGTTGAGTACCTACCTTGTACCAGGCACTAGGTACATAGTACATGTACCAAGTTCTAGACTTTAAGAATACAAGAGTAAACAAAGCAGGCAAAAATACCTGTCTTCATGGAGAGAGAAGACATAGGGGAGATAGGCAATAAACAATAAGTCTGTTAGATGGTAACAAGTGAAAAAAAAAAAGAGAAAAATAAAACATATCTGGGTGGGAGGAAGAGGAACAATTTTAAATGGGGAGGTCAAAGTAGGCCAAATTGAGAAGGTGGCATTTGAGGAAAAACGTGAAGGGATGAAGGAATGAGCCATTCAGATGTGTAGATAGTTTATTTCTTGGTACCATTTATATTTTGTAGCTACTATAAATGTTATCTTTTGTTATGTGTTCTGTTTGTTAGATAGTATAGAGAAAGAAATACAATTGATTTTTGCATGTGATCTTTGTCTTTAGATTTGCCTTGCTTTAATTTTTCTATGGAGATAGCCATCTTATGCAAACAGTAACTTTTGTTTTTCCTATCCAATCCTTATATATAGTATTTCTTTTTTTTTTCTTTTCTTTTCTTTCTTTCTTTCTTTCTTTCTTTCTTTCTTTCTTTCTTTCTTTCTTTCTTTCTTTCTTTCTTTTTTTCTCTTCTTTAAGACAGATTCTTGCTCTATAGCCTGGGCTAGAGTGCCGTGGCATCAGCATAGTTCACTACAACCTTAAACTCCTGGGGTCAAGCAATTCTCCTGCCTCAGCCACCCCAGTAGTTGGGACCACAGGTGTGTGCCACCACACCCAGCTAATTTTTCTATATTTTTTAGAGACATGGTCTTTCTCTTGCTCAGCCTGGTCTCGAACTCCTGGCCTAAAGCAGTTCTCCCACCTCAGCCTCCCAAAGTGCTAGGATTACAGGCATGAACAACTGCACCTTGCCCTATTTCATTTTCTTGCTTTATTGCATTGACTAGGACCTCAAAAGTAGCTATATGTAGCTATTTAGAAGCTATGCTTTATCAGTTTAAGAAAGTGTATTTTTCTTTTTAATCATCAATGGATGCTGAATTTCACATACTACTTTTCTCTAAATATAGTGAGTTGATCATATAGCTTTTCTCCTTTAATCTATTAATGTACTGAATTACATTAATAGATTTTCTAATGTTAAATTACTTCCAGTATAAAGATCACCTGATGATTTACTATCCTCTTTATATGCTGCAGTATTTGCTTTGTTAATAATGTGTTTTAGGGTTTTGCTTTTATGTTCATCAGTGATTGACTTGTAAATTTCTTATAATGTTCTTGTGTGATTTTTGATATTCAATGATTTGCAAGCCTGAAATAATTAGATGGGCATGTTCTCTTTTATTATTTGATGAATTAGTTTATTGACTTTGGAATGATGCATTCTTTGAAAATATGTTAGAATTTGCCTCAAGTTTGTAGGGATAAGTGAGAGAGAACTTTCAAACCATTGATTTGATATTTTAAATGATCATAGGACTACTTAGGCCTTCCGTTTCTTTTTATTCTATTTTGATGAGTTATATTTTTAAGGAATTTGTACATTGTATCCACATTTTCAAATTTGTTCCCATAAGGTAGTTCTCCCTAATGTTCTAATATTTATTTAATCTTAACTATATCTTAACTGTGAACCTTTTCCATTCCTGATCTTGTTTGTATCATATCTTTGTTCTTGTTAAGTCTTGCCAGTAATTTGTCATTTCTTTTATAAAAACTTTTAGTTTTGTCAATCTTTTGCATTTTATTTGTTTTGCATTACATTAATTTCTGCATTATCTTTATGATCTCCCTTCCTTTTTCCTTAGGTTTATTTTGCTATTCTCTTCTAACTTCTTAAGTTGGACGCTTAGCCTATTAAGTTTTGACCTTTTTCTTTACTAATATAATCATTTAAGGCTATGAACTTTCCTTAAAATACTACTTTTTCTGGATCTCACATTTTCATATTTTCATTTCCACACAGTTCCAAGTATTGTTAAATTTCTGATTTCTGTTAGGATTTGTCTTTTAATACAGGGGTTGTTAGAAGTGTATTTCTTGGGCCAGGCATGGTGGCTCATGCCTGTAATCCTAGCACTCTGGGAGGCTGAGGCAGGCAGATTGTTTGAGCTCAGAAGTTTGAGACCAGCCTGAGCAAGAATAAGACTCTGTCTCTACTAAAAATAGAAAGAAATTAATTGGCCAACTAAAAATATATAGAAAAAATTAGCCAGGCATGGTGCACATGCCTGTAGTCCCAGCTACTCGGGAGGCTGAGGCAGCAGGATTGCTTGAGCCCAGAAGTTTGAGGTTGCTGTGAGCTAGGCTGACGTAATGGCACTCTAGCCTGGGCAACAGAGTAAAACACTGTCTCAAAAAAAAAAAAGCATATTTCTTTATTCTTTATATTTTAAAATAGCTTGACTTAGGTATAATTGATGTACAATAAAATCCATATAAAGCTTTTACATATGTGTACACTCATGAAACCATCACCACAATCAAGATAGTGAACATATTCTTCATCCCCAAAAGTTTCTTTTGTTATTTTGAGACACAGTCTCGATCTGTTGCCCAGGCTATAGTGCTGTAGCGTCAGCCTAGTTCACAACAACCTCAAACTCCTGGGCTCAAGCAATCCTCTTGTCTCAGCCTCCCCAGTAGCTGGAACTACAGGCATGTGCCACCATGCCTGGTTAATTTTTTCTATATACTTTTAGTTGTCTGGCTAATTTCTTTCTATTTTTAGTAGAGATGGGGTCTTGCTCTTGCTCAGCCTGGTCTCGAACTCCTGACCTCGAGTGATCCTCCTGCCCTGGCCTCCCAGAGTGCTAGGATTACAGGTGTGACATCCTCAAAAGTTTCCTCTTGCCCCCTTGGAATCTCTCCCTTTCTCCCCTTCCCTTTATCCCCAGGCACCTACTGATCTGCTTTCTGCCATTATAGATTTGCTTGTATTTTCTAGAGTTTTATATAAATGGAATTGCATAGTGTGTGCTCTTTCTTGTCTACATTCTTTCACTCATCATAATTATTTTTTGACATTCATCTATGTTGTTGCATATATCAGTAGTTCATTTCTTTATGTTGCTGAGTAGTATTCCATTGTATGAATATCGCAAAATGTGTTTGTCCCTTCATCTCTCAATAGATATTTCGGTTGTTTCCAGGTTTTGGCTATTATAAATATTTATGTCCAAGTCTTTGTATGAACATACATTTTTATTTCTCTTGGGCAAAATACCTAAAAGTGGAATGGTTGGATCATATAGTAAGCATATGTTTAAATTTATAAAAAACAGCCTGTTTTTCAAAGAGGTTGTACTGTCTTACATCCCTACCAGCAGTGTATGAGAGTTGTAGAATAGTTTCTCTACATTTTATGAACACTTAGAATGGTCTTATTTTCATTTTATTCATACTAATAGGTGTGTAGTATTATCTCATTGTGCTTTTAATTTGTGTATCCCTAATGTCTAATGATGTTGAACATCTTTTCATGTGCTTATTTATCATTCATCTATTTTCTTTGGTGAAGCATCTTCTACCACCACCCCTTTTAAAAATTGATTGTTTCTTTTCCTAGTACTGAGTTGTGGGAGTTCCTTATATGCTATGAATGAAAGTTCTTTATCAGATATATGCCTTTCTCATGTGCCTGATAAAGAACTTTTCTCATAGTCAGTGACTTGTCTTTTCATTCTCCTAACAATGTCTTTTGAAGAGCACAAGTATTTTTATTTGGATGAAGTCCAAGTTATAAATTTTTTCTTTTGTGAATGGTGTTTTTGGTGTCACAGCTAAGAAATCTTTGCCTAACTCAAGATCATGGAAATTTTCTCCTTTTTTTCCTATAAACTTTGTAGTTTTAAGATTTTACATTTAGGTCTATGATCCATTTAAAGTTAATTTTTGTAGATGAGGACAGGTATGAATTCAAGGTATTCTGGGTTGGTTGGTTGGTTTTCTTTCTTTCTACCTTTTTTCTTTTTTTTTCCAATAGATATTCAATTGTTCCAGCACCATTTCTTTAAAAAGCAATCCTCCCATCATAACATGTCTTTGCTTTGTTGTCAAAAATCAACTGTTTAAATATGTGTGGGTTTATTTTTCTCTTTCTGTTCCTTGATCCATTAGTCTGGTTTTTATGCCAATACCACACTGTTTTGATTACTGTTGCTTTATAATAATTCTCAAAATCAGGTAATGGAAAACCTTCCACTTTGCTCTTCATTTTCAGAATTATTTGGCAACTCTAAGTATTTTAATATGAATTTGGCAATCAGTTTGTCAATTTCTACCCAAAAAAAGCCCACTGGGATTTTGATTGGGATTACATTAAATTTCTAGATCAATTTGGGAAAATCAATATCTTAGCAATATCAAGTCTTCTAACCTATGGACAAAGTATATCTCTTCATTTTGGATAGTTTTTACTGTTGTGCCTTTGAGTTCACTCATCTTTTCTTTTGCAATGTCTCAACTGCTGTTAATCTCTTTTTTTTAAATCTCAGACATTATAGTTTTTATCTTTACAACTTTTATTTGTATCTTTCTTTATATGTTCCATGTCTCTACTTAAGTTTTTGGACATATAAAATACGGATAACTTTTCTAACATCCTTTTCTGCTAATTCTGTGTCTGTTCTGGGTCAATTCAATTGATTGATTATTCTCTTCCTTATGGATTATTATTATTAGTTGTATCTTGGTGTGCTGCTCAGTAATCTATAATTGGATGTCAGGTATTGTAAATTTTTCCTTCTTGAGTGGTAAGTATTTTTGGATTCCTATAAATCTTGAACTTTGTCCTGGGGTGCAGTAAAGTTATATGGAAGCAGTTTTGTCTTTTTGTGCCTTGCTTTTATGATCTATTAGATGGGTCCACAATACTACTCAGTCTGGGACTAATTATTCCTCACTACTAAAGTAAGACCTTGCTGAGTACTCTTCTCAATGCCCTGTGCTTATAAGTTTCTCAGTCTAGTTGATAGAACGAGCACTATTCCTATCCATGTGTGAGCACCAGACTGCTTCCTTTATTCCTTTTGAGTCATTTTTTTCTTTGCCTTGGGTAGTGTCCTCACATGCATGCACTAATGAGTACTCTACTAAATACCCAGTGTTGGGGGGGGCTCCACAAATCTCTGGGATTCTCCTTGTACCCAGTTCTCTCCTCTCCAATACTCAGTCTCATGAAGTCTGGCTACCTTGGTCTTCCCCATCCCCAGCAGGGATGGGGAACCTGTAGCCTTGGGGCCACTTGTAGCCTTCTGGATCCTTGAGTGTGGCCTTTTGACTGAATCCACATTTTACAGAACAAATCCTTTTAATAACGTGGGGGCAGCTCCTCAACTCTGGGAATCTGCTGGGCTATACCCCAATGCCTCCTCCCTGCACCACACCCAAGAAACTCTCAAAGCCATAGGCTGGGATATTTATAAGGTTCCGCCTGTTTATCTTCCATCTCTTGAGGATCACTGCCCTTTGTTGTCTGATATCTATTGTCTTGAAAAATGTTGTTTTGGGTATTTTGTTTGGTTCCTTTTGTTTTTAGGCTGAAGGGAAACGTGGTCTCTGTTACTCCATCTTGGATAGAAGCAGAAAGTATGTTTCTTAATTTCTAAACAGGTGCTATTTTTCTAGTTATCTTTTGTTACTAATTTCTAACCTAATAAGTGTGTCTAAATGGGTCTACTGTATACATAAGTCCATTAGATTAAGATTAATTGTGTTGTCCAGGTCTGTCCTTGACCTATTAGAAACTGAGAGATGAGGTTATAATATCCCACATGACTTTTCAGCTTATCCTTGTTATTCCAACAATTTTTGATACATGTGTATCATTGACTATTTTATAAAATGTGGACAGTTTTTAAAAGCTTTACAGCTTGCTTGAATTTAACTTTTAATCAGTACTGATTGATACTTTATTTCTAATAATACTTTTACTTCAAAATCTATTCAAAGTACAGAACTTCTCTTGGTGGATCTTAACTCTTTAGAAGCTGAATTTGACTGAGTGCAAACCTGTATCAAGATAATATTTTTGTCTTTGTCTCTATTTGTTTTTAAAGAAGTGGAGATCTAGGCTGAGCACAATGGCTCACACCTGTAATCCTAGCCCTCTGGGAGGCTGAGGTGGGAGGATGCTTGAGGCCAGGAGTTTGAAACTAACCTGAGCAAGAGTGAGACCCCATCTCTACAGAAAATAGAAAAATTAGCCGGAGTGTTGGCTTGTGCCTGTAGTCCCAGCTACTCAGGAGGATGAGGCAGGAGGATTGCTTGAGCCCAGGAGTTTGAAGTTGCAGTGATGATGCCACTGCATTTTAGCCTGGGTGACAGAGCAAGACTCCGTCTCAAAAAAAATAATAGTAAATAAATAAAGAAGTAGAGATATAGAAGAAAACATATTCCTAGGATGGAACTTTTAGGAAATAAAGTTACTTAAATCTCCTTTAATCTTAAATGCTTTCTTTAAGAAACAACAAAGTCTAGTACCTGTAGTTGTCTCAGCACTACTGTTAGTAGCTAACCTTATTCCTTTTCAGGGGTCCTCAAACTTTTTAAACAGGGGGCCAGTTCACTGTCCCTCAGACTGTTGGAGGGCCGGACTATAAGTTTTAAAAAAACTATGAACAAATTCCTATGCACACTGCACATATCTTATTTTATTTATTTATTTATTTATTTTTGAGACAGAGTCTCACTTTATTGCCCAGGCTAGAGTGAGTGCCGTGGCATCAGCCTAGCTCACAGCAACCTCAAACTCCTGGGCTCAAGCAATCCTGCTGCCTCAGCCTCCCAAGTAGCTGGGACTACAGGCATGTGCCACCATGCCCGGCTAATTTTTTGTATATATATTAGTTGGCCAATTAATTTCTTTCTATTTATAGTAGAGATGGGGTCTCGCTCTTGCTCAGGCTGGTCTCGAACTCCTGAGCTCAAACGATCCGCCCACCTCGGCCTCCCAGAGAGCTAGGATTACAGGCTCACATATCTTATTTTGAAGTAAAAAAACGAATGGGCAAAAACACCCGCATGTGGCCCTTGGGCCATAGTTTGAGGACGCCTGCTTTATATAGTTATATACTCTGCATTCCATAGCTAGTGATGAGCTTCCTTTTTTTTTTTTGAGACAATGTTTCACCCTGTCACCCAGGCTAGATGCAATGGTATGATCACAGCTCACTGCAGCCTCCAACTCCTAGGCTCAAGCCTCAGCCTCCTGAGTACCTATGACTACAGGTGCGTGCCACCATGCCCAGCTAAGTTTTGTATTTTTATAAAGATAGGGTCTCACTTTTAATCAGGCTGGTCTTGAACTCCTGGCCTCAAGCAATCCTCCTACCTCGGCCTCCCAAAGTGCTGGGATTACAGGCATGAGCCATGTGCCTGGCCTCAAAGTCTATTTTATCTGATATTGTTTACAGGCTTCATCTATTTACTTTTGGTTATATTTGCCTCAGATTCATTTTATCCTATATTTATTTTCAACCATTATGTGTCCTCATTTTCTTTTTTAACAACATGTTGCTGGATTTTTAAAAAATCCAATCAATTTTTTAACTGGCAAGTTTAGTTCACTACTTTTGAGATTATTAGTTTTTTCCAACTTTATTCAAGTTTAATTGACAAATAAAAATTGTATATATTTAATATGTACAATGTATTTTAACTATTTCCTACCATGTTACTTTGTGTTTTCTATTTGTTCCACTTCTTCTGTGTTTGTTTTCCTTTCATGCTATTTAAAAAATTGAGTATTTTTTTTGATGTTGTACGTGTGTTTCTAATTCCATTTTTTCCCTTTACTGGTTTGGAAGTGTATTCATTTCATTTCTATTCTTTTAGTTGTTACATTTGAAATTAACATATTCTTAAGAAAGTCATAATTCCTTTCCTGACTATTAAACTCTTTGGCAGCGATGTGTTGGAGCTGGCTCATACTGGTCATTAACATCTCCTCTCAATTCCATCTTCAGTGACATCACATTGGTAGCTTAAAATCAGCCATGATGGAAACATTTAACTATGGAAATCAACACTATCAACAGGGGTTTCACCCTGAAAATCTGGAAATGATTGTTCAACATTTACTGGCACACCACTGGTCTTAGACCATTCTATCACCCTTGCCCTATTTTTAACTCCATCCATTGTTATTATTCATTTTATTATACATGAATAATTTTTCTTTCGATATACCAATCATTATTATCATTATTATTATTATTTTTATTCATCTCTTTCTTGAATTTCACAACTTCCTTTGGGATCATTTTCTTTCTTTCTGAAGTGCATCTTTCAGAAGTTCCTTTAGTGAAGGTCTGCTGGTGGTAAACAACATTCTAACTTTTGTTTTACTCTGTATGTCTGTATCACTCTCTTCCTTAGAAGACAGTTGCTCCAGGAACACCATTCTAGATTGACAGTTATTTTTTACTTATCGCTTTAAAAATATTTCCACTTTTTTATTGGAAAGTCCAGTGTAATTGTCATTCTTTTGTAGGTAAACTCACTTTCCTATCTGGTGCTTTTTAACAGCTTCTGTTTGTCTTTAAAGCTCTTCAGTTCCATTCTGATGTGTCTCAGTGTGGATTTTTTAAAATCCTGCTTAGAATTTGTTGGCCTGTTTGTTTCTATGGATATACATCTTTCAACACTTCTGGAAATTTTTTACCCTTTTTCTCTCCTAATGTTACGTCTCATTCATTTTCTCTCTCTTCTCCTCTAACACTCCAAAGATAGACTTTTTTTTTTTTTTTTTTTTTTGAGACAGAGTCTCACTCTGTTGCGTGGGCTAGAGTGCCATGGTGTCAGCCTAGCTCACAGCAACCTCAAACTCCTGGGCTCAAGCAATCCTGCTGCCTTAGCCTCCCAAGTAGCTGGGACTACAGGCATGTGCCACCATGCCTGGCTAATTTTTTCTATATATATTTTTAGTTGTCCAGCTAATTTCGTTCTATTTTTAATAGAGACAGGGTCTCGCTCTTGCTCAGGCTGATCTGGAATTCCTGAGCTCAAAAGATCCGCCTGCCTCAGCCTCTCAGAGTGCTAGTATTATAGGCGTGAGCCACCATGCCCAGGTGTTTTAAAAGTTTTATTTAGATACTTTTCAGATATGTTTAATTACTCAGGTGGTCTCTTTTTGCTTGCTCATTTTTTTAAATTAATTTTTTTATTTCGTGAAACCTTTTGTTGTTATTTTACGTTCTTTATTTAGTAATTCCAATTTCTGAGGTCCTCGGGGGCTTTAAATCTGCTGTTTATTATTTTTGCTGCCTATCACTCATGGTGGCCTGTTTCTGTGTTTGTTGTTGTTATAGTGGCGGTTGTTTTAGCTCATATTTGGCTGAACTAATGAGCTAATATTTTCCTCTGGAAGGATTTTGTTTGATTCCACCAGGAAGGGGATGCTAGCAACCTGGGACCTTTTTGGGTTCCTTAGAGGATCCAGGGCCCTCCCCTCAGGTAGTTCTTATTCTCCATCCTAGTGTTTATATTGGCATTTGCCACAAGTACAATCTTGATACTGTGTTAGCTCATAGCTCATGGCTCCCAATCAGATTTCAGCTCAGTTATTTTTGTTTTTTAATATTTTTGTAGATTTCCCTTACCTTTTTGATAAAAGCTCAGGATCTAGTGGTATTAGGAGAGCACCTCAGGGTATGCAGTCTGCCATAATCCTGGAAAAAGAAATCATCCATTCAGAATTTATCATGGTGAAAGGTAGAAAATATGGATTCACCTGCATTTTTTTTTCTTGTGGCTACCAGTTGTACCAATAGCATTTTACTGAAAATCCATCTTTCTTCTGCCAATTGGAAATATCATCCATGCCATATTCTAAATTCCTAAATGTAATTGTGTGTATTTCTGGATTTTCTATTCAATTTTACTATTCCATTGGTTTATTCATATGGCAATATGATGCTGTCTTAATTTTTGAATATTTAAAACATGTTTTAATAACTGGTAGATCTATTCCCCTTTTTCCTTTTTTTCTTTTTTTTAATAGAGACAAAGTCTCACTATGTTGCCCAAGGTGCCTTGAACTCGTGGCCTCAAGTGATCCTCTCACTTTGGCCTCCCAAAGTGCTGGGATTACAGGTGTCAGCCACCATGCCCAGCCCCTGCAATTGATATTTTTAACCTGAGTACAGGATTTTACCTTGTTCCCTGTTGAAAGAGATTTGAGTGCTTTGGTCTGGCATTCATCATGTCACAGTAATTTTTGACTCTGGAGTTCCATCGTGGATGAATTAGCACCTTCTGTGGGGCAGGCGCTATGATAAAAGAAAGGGGCTTAAACAGTGATTCCTGCCCTCTGAGAGTTTACAGAGCAGGTGAGCAGATAAAACCTAATTATGTAAACAACATTTCAGAATTATGAAAAAAAAATCAGTGAACTTGAAGAGAGGCCAGTTGAGACTAACCATAACTACATAATGATACGAGGAAACAGACCAATGCAAGGCTTTAAGACGACACTATCCAACAGAACTTTCTGGGATGGGAATGTTCCGTATTGACCAGTATAGTAGCCACATACAGCTATTGGGCATTTGAAACATAGCTACTATGACAGAGGAACTGACTTTTTAATTGTAGCTAATTTTAATTAAGTCAAACTTAAATAACCACATCTGGCTACTTGTTGGGTATTATAGCTCTAAGACTTTAAACATTTGCTTAATTTGCCAGGATGACCCTGGGATGGGGGTGGGTTGGAAGGTTCTCTCCCATGGGAGGCCCATAGTTCTCCTCCTCTGGCTCCCAGGGATAGACAGGAGCTGTGGGCTATGGATGCTCCCTGGCATGCAGCGGTGCCTGCTGCACAGTGGCTGTTGTTCAGTGACACTGTTGGAACAGGCCAGGTCTGAGCCACCCAGTGCAGATAAACTCTAATCTTTCCTGTTAGGGGCAAACCTAGACTAGACTCCAGTCCCTAGATCAGGCACAAACTGACAAATGCAATTTGATGAGAAGGAGTTGTGGGAGGTACAAAAGAGTCAGCTCCCCTTCCTAATCCAGTGGTCAATGCAACATTCCCTGTTTTCCTCCAAAGTTACAAAACAAGCCCATAGTAGTGTCTGTCTCGTTCCACCCTTTCCAGCAGGGCAAGATCTCTTTGCTCTCACACTCATGCTACGAGCACAGGCTCCTGTCCAGAGACATTCTGGCAATTCCTCTGAAGGTCCCAGAACCTCCCTGCTGAGTCAGTGCGGAAGTGGGACTAGATTTTCCCTCTTGCCACCTGAAAGCACTGCACTTTCCTCACCCCAGGCTTTTTGGAGCTTGGAGCATTTAAGGGAGGGAGAACCAGAGGGGGTTCAAGAGAGATTCCCTCATGTGCCTGGGGAGTCATATAAGCTGAGATGCTAGTTATAAGGCCAGTGGTTCCCCCCCCCCAAGGAACCCCTAATTCAGAGCAAGGACTTATGAGAAGATCTCTGAGCAGCTGAAGCCAAGCTTGGAGCCACCATGCTGAGGCAGGAGTAGAGCTTTGGGCAATGCTCCATGGGAAATTGGAGGAAGAGAAGGGGTACAGGCATGAGGCAGCCATAATAGGTGGGTTGGGGGGTGGCTAGTGAATGAGCTGTCTGCAATTTGAATGATAGGTTCTCCAGATAAATTGAAGGGTTTATTCAGGGCTGGGGGCTCAAGGCAGCCTGGGATGTCTGGCTGTGTAACTTGGAGAAAGGTCTCACCTCTCTCAGCCTTAGTTTCCTAATTTGTAAGATGGGGCTGACCAATAAGCCCATCTGGTAAGGATGCTGGGAAGGGAAGGATGCTGTGCAGTTGGGTGTATTCACGCAGCTCCCAGTGCAGTGACTGCCACAGTGTCATTTCTTGTGCCCCTGCCACCCCACCCCTATGGATTGCCTTAGAGGGTGAGTGCAGCTGAGTAGACAGCAGCTGGGACGTTCAGGGAGCACCAAGGAAGGACTTCCTGACTCTGGCCACAGTCAGAGATGAGCAGGAGTGTGAGTCTCTGCCGGGGACCTGGGTTGTCTGGGTTTGGGAAAGGGTCTTTCTCTGAATAGGAAGGGGCCACCCTCAGCCTTCTGTCTGTTCTCTGTGCCCTGGTTGCTTGGTGAGCTGTAGAAGATGCCAGGCCCTGCCAACACCCCTCTGTACACCTCTTGCATGATTCATAAATAGAAGGTGCTGAGGTCCCTGGCCTCCAGGGTTCCTAGGAACACGGACTTGCCCTTTCACTTTGTACCCCCATATCACTCACAAGCCCCTTCCAACTCTGCAGCTTCCAACTGCCTGTCCAGGCCCCAGCCCGCAGCCCTCCTACTTTTTCTCTATTGCTCCTTCTCTCCCTTTCTTCCTGTGGAGTCCAATATCTTGCATTTGCAGAAGACTCCACAGCTGGGGGGACTGCAGGGGATGTGTGTGTCTGTCCGTGTACATGTGGGCACAAACCACAGCGACCACTCTCCAGCCTGTCCCTGCCACTCTGCAGGGAGTGCCCAGAGACCACTGTCAGCAGCCACTCCGCCCCTCTTCCCCTCCCCTCCGGCCCAGTTTGGGGGAAGTGGAGTCACCTCCACTCTTCTGGGCAGCTGGGGGCCCCTTAGCAATCTCTCAGCCCCCTCCCCTTCTCCTCAGGCCCCATGCCCAGCTCTGAGGTTTGGAGAGCCTAGTAAGTGCCCTATCAACATGTTAATCAAATTACTTAGGAGCTAAAATTGACGCTGTTCATTAATTATACAAGATTATGCTAATTGTGCATGCAAATGCATGCAGGGGAACAGAAGGTGTTCAGGCGCATGGTGGGCCATTAGCATAGAGGATGGGGCGCGGGAGCATTGGCATGCTAATGTATGCGCCCTGGCTATTTATAGTCCCCTGGCCCATCTGCACTGCAGCCACCTCTACCCGGTGGGGATCTCGGTGGGGAGGCCAGGTCCAGGCCTGGCAGGTGGCAATGGCCCTGGGGACACTCTGTCTTGGCTGCTACCACAGGCCACATGGGCCTGAACTGTCACAGCAACTTCCTATTCTCCTTCCCTTCTCTAGCCTAGGCCCTGTGGTGCCTGCTTCTCCCTGGAGGCAAAATGACTCTTCCAAATGACACAGTAAATACGGCACCCCCTGCCAACTCCCCATCGCCCACAGGGTCTACATCCTGCATGATTTGGTGCCAACCCCCAGGCCCTGGCCCACACTGCCCTCCTCAGTCTTGTCCAGCACCCCTGGGTGAGGGGCCATCCATGCCACCTGCCCTGCAGCCCGAGCTGTTAGTCCCTTTACATGGAGTGCCGTTGCCAGCTAAGTACTTGTGAGGTCTCTGTGAGGTCCTCCAAGACCCAATGCCCAAGATCAAATGTGAGCTCTAGGAGCCCTTCCCCTCTCCCAGGTGAAATGAGTGGCTGCTACAGATTCCACTTGGCAGATCCTCCTGCCCTGCCCACCCACCACTCTGTTTTACTGAGTTTCTCTTTCCTGTTGGAGTGTAATTTTCTTAAGATCTTGTTCACTTCTACATCCCCAGTGCCTGACACAGAGAAGGTATTTAATCCTCTTTTTAAGTGGGTGTACAGAATGAATGAGAGAATGAATGGTCCAGCCATCTGTACACTCCTCTGTCCCTGAGCTGGGCGTAGAGAGCGGCAGACAGTGAGACCCTGGAGAGCCACTCTGCCCAGAAGATGTTCTGTTTCTTCTGAGGCTCGTGAGCTTGAAGGCAAATCCTTTAGGGTAATAACTAGCGGAGGGTCCGCCTCCCCCATTTCCCCATCCCAGGCTGCAGTGCCAATTTGGGGCTTGGAAACACATCCAATTGCGTTCTACCCTTTGCTCCCAATCTGCTTTCTTTCCCAAGACCTTCACAGGACACTCTGTTTGAATACCCTGCCCCCACTTGTGTATCCATTCACCACACTGTCCAGTATGATAGTCACGAGTCGCATGTGACTATTTAAATTTAAATTAATTAAAATTTAAAATTGAATTGCTCAGTCACTCTAGCCACGTTTCAAGTGCTCAATAGCCACACGTGGCTAGTGCATATGGTTCTGGAAAAGGTTCTATTGGGCCATGCCGTAATCTAGACCTGTGCTTCCTTGCCCTTGACCGTCTTGTACTTGAAAACACACTTTGGCTCTTCCTCCAGCCCTTCGAGTTGCTAACAGCTTTCTCTTGGGAAGTGGGAGTGTAATTTCAGCCCTAACTAAGGGTCCCACAGAGATGCAGGGAGAAAAAAGCCCATGAAAAACAGCTCTGTGACCTGAGGTTTCTCAGGATGGGATCCCTGGAAGCAAAGCCTGAGATGGGGGTTCCTGTGAATGTGGTTTATTGGAAGCAGGTGGGGCTTAGAGGGAGCTTGGCAAGGAGGTGGCCTCTGCTGGGGTCTAGTGTCAGCCTGATCCCGTGGGGAGGGCTGGAGTGTGAATGGCCCTAAGAGTTGGTCCTCCTGGTGACATCAATCTATCATTGGCTGTGGGCTGCCAGTGCAGAGTGTGTGCTCCTCCTGGCTGCAAATAATTCTCAGGTAGTGGGGGCAGCTGTGAGCCATTTAACAGCCAGCGCAGCAGCTGGGGGTGGGGGAATCGGGCAGATGTCAACCCACTGTACAATATCTGAACATTGCCTTCCAAAGAGCTCCATCCCAACCTTTGAGGACCCAGAGATCAACAGTGGACTCACATCAATCGCCTCTACACTTTATTTTTGGAGTGTCTCTTTGAGAAAAGCACCATGCTAGGCGAGCTTTCCTTATGCAGTGGTGTCGCCCCTGTGAAGTTGTGTGTAAGTCAAATGTTTGTGCTTGAACCATACTCAACCCAACATTTCCTTCTTAGGTAGGAAATACTCCATTGACAGGAAAGGTTAATTTACATTTCATCTTGAGCTGCTTTTACAGGGAGGAATAAAAAGCATTTATAGAAAAATTAGGAGGGCTGGATTAAGTTCAGGATGTAGAAAGGTAGGTGTGTAGGTGAACTACTCTTAGCTTTCATTTAAATCATAGGCATCAGAGTCATGATGTGTGACAGCCACCCTTTCAATGCTTTAGTAGGTGGATGACCACTGTTCACAGCTCTTCATCTGGTCTTGTATTAAACTTTTCATTATAGAGAATGTAGAATATAGGCAGAATAGAATAATGAACCATTTATACCCTGTTGTTCAGCTGTTCTTTAATCCTAGAAATCTCAGACCGAGAGCAGCAGTCACAACAGAGCCAAAGGCCCAAAATTGGGAGCAAGGGGACCTGATTTCTCCTTTGCAACCACATTGAATTTGCAACCTTGAGGAAATGCCCATAAAATAACTATGCTGGTCCCTGCACAGCGGTTCTCAGAGCTGCTTTTAAAGGAGGACTTGCCTCATAGTTTTGCAGCACCAGCTGGGGCTGGCCTCTGAGAGTCCCACCTAGAAGGACTTTTCCGTGACTCTTGTCAGCATCAGTGGTTCATAAAGACCCAAGTTCATATCCTAACTTTGGCATTACCACGACTTTGTAGCTTATTCTTGCTTAGCCTTGGTTTTCCCATCTGTAAAATGGGGATGATTATAGATCTATCCCATGCCAGAGTGTTGAGAGTATTAAACAAGATGATGCCAAGTAAGGAACTTGGTAGAGTTCCAGACACTCGCTAAGTACTTGATAGATTAGACTGGGTTCACTTTTTAGTTTTTTGCTTAGTTACCGGCCTGATGCATTTTATTTGTAACTCGTGTTGCATTTATGGCATTTTCTTCCAGTGACGGTGGCTCCTGGGACTTGCCCTTTCCCCTACAACCCTTTCTGTGGGGTCCAGGTGAGGAGGCCATGCCCCCAGAGAGCCTTGTGGCCACCAGCAGAGCATTGGTCCTACAGTGCTCACTCTCCATGGGGGCCTTGGGTCACCCTTGGCCTTGCTTCCCCAACCTGAGGCTCAGCCCAGTCAGGAAAAAGGGGCTTCCCTGGACCCCCCTGCCCCCGCCAGCCTCCTAGGGCCAGGGGTGAGGAGGGCTGCTCAGGGCACAGCCTGGGCTCATCCAGGCTTTGGAGATGGGCGTGCTTCACATCCCCTCAACAAAGCACACATCCCTTCCTGCCTCAGGTCCCCGCAGGATGTCCCAGGCCCAGAACCTTCTCCTCACTTACTCCAACCCTCTCCAGGATTTCTTCTTTCAAAGAGCACAGTCCCTCAGTTTCCTTGTCCACAGTTGTATTTGTGTCCCTCCAGCTCCCCTGCCAAGAGGGTCCCCTGACTCTCCCCCAGTCCCTGGCCCCCATGCCCACATTGGGCCTCTGCACAGATGTGGCTTGGAGGAACTGCTACCCTTCTTTCTTCTTCCCCGACTCCATTCGCATCCTTTGGCAACTGCTCAGGTGGAATAAAGTGTCACCCCATGGGTGTCAGTCTAGGGAGAAGTCTCCTGAGCTATCCTCAGTTTGCCCTGGTGGGGAAGGACAGGACCAGGGGACCCTGAGCCTACCCTGAGGGGGAGGGGAGGCAGGCACTCTAGGGACAGGGGAGAGGACTGGGGCACTACTCCTGGCCCTCCTGGACCCCAGCAGAAGTCCTCCAACTCTAGGCATAGCCTTGGAGGGTAGGAGCCTTTGGGGGCCAGTCACCTTTGCCAAAGCACAATCTTCAAAATGTCAAAAGTGTGATTCTCATACAAATTGTTATTGAGCATGTGTCAAAGTTTTCTTTCTTTCTTTCTCTTTCTTTCTTTCTTTCTTTCTTTCTTTCTTTCTTTCTTTCTTTCTTTCTTTCTTTCTTTCTTTCTTTCCTTCCTTCTTTCTTTCCTTCTTTCTTTCCTTCTTTCCTTCCTTCCTTCTTTCCTTCCTTCCTTCCTTCCTTTTCCCTTCCCTTTTCCTTCCCTTTCCCTTCCCTTCCCCTTCCCTTCCCCTTCCCTTTCCCTTCCCTTTCCCTTCCCTTCCCTTCCCTTTGCTTTTCTTTTCGAGACAGGGTCTCACTCTGTTGCCCCAGCTAGAGTGCAGTGGTGTCATCATAGCTCACTGTAACCTCAAACTCCTGGGCTCAAGCAGTCCTCTTGCCTCAGCCTCCCGAGTAGCTGGGACTACAGGTGTGTGCCACCATGCCCAGATAATTCTTCTATTTTTTGTAGAGACAGGGTCTCGCTCTTGTTCAAAGTGGTCTAGAACTCCTGAACTCAAGCCATTCCTCCTGCCTCAGCCTCCCAAAGTGCTAGGATTATAGACGTGAGCCACCACTCACCCAGCCAACATTTTTTGTAACTTACTGATGAGGGAACCAGTGGGATGACAAAGCTGGTCAAAGAAGACTAAGAGAAACTGACTGATATGTGTATGTGGAGTGGGAAGAGGGAGCAGCAGGGGGGTACGTGAAGAATACTGGAATAAGATTGCCAAGTTAAATACAAAGCTAATTAATGTCCACAGGACAATAAAATTGTAACCTTTAAGGGGAATTTCTCTACTGAACAGATAGAAATTATTTACTTCTTCTGACAAGTATCATTTGCATCTTATCAGTTTTCTGCAAATTAGCACCTAACTTTACAGTCTGTGCTCCAATCAATAGTAAATATGAGTCAAAGTTACTCTCCCTTAGGGAGTCAGATGACTCTTAGGTGGCTTCATTAACAGAATACTTCAGAGCAGACTTGTCTAATATAAATATAATGCAAGCCATATACATAATGTTAAATTTTCTAATAGCCACATTTTTAAAAACAAGAAACTGGTAAAATTAATTTTGATAATATATTTTATTTAACCCAATATATCTAAAACATTGTTGTTTCAACATACAATCAATATAAAAGATTACCAATGAATTCTTTTATATTTTTTTTTCTAAGTCTTTGAAATCTGATGTGTGTTTTACACTTAGAGGACATCTCAAATTTGGATTAGCCATGCTTCAAGGATTCAATGCCATGCAGAGCTAGTGGCTACCATACTGGATGGCACAGCTCTAGAGCAGTAGGTCTCCAATTTTAGGGTGCCTCAAAGTCACCTGAAGGGCTTATGAACACATAGATGTCTGGACCCCACCCCAAGAGTTTCTGATTCATCAGGTCTGAGGTGGGGGAGATTCTGCATTTCTAGCAAGTACCCAGGTGCTGCTGCTGCTGGTATGGCCACCATACTTTGAAAACCACCACTCCAGCATGACTTGGAAAGGACTCCCAATGGTCTGCTTATTTCCAAGTTGTGGATCATTTTGTTCACACTCCTCAGGCTGACAGGGTGGGCGGCATAGTGGCAGTCTCCCTGGAGGGTGTTTGCACTGGCTCGGCCTCAGACTGGGGGGCTGCAGGCTCTCAGACTGGGTGCGGCCTTGTGGACTACCAACGGGAAGTGGGTGAGGTTTCAGCAGCACCCCTGATGGCACTGGCCGTGTGCTCGCTTTGCGGGACGGGGAAAGGGGACTGACCCTCGGGGCCCCGTGGCAGGCCCAGGCCTTGTGCTGGCTGTGTCTTACTCTCCTTGGGGCAGATCTAAATAGATGGGGGTGCTGGCAGGGCCCCAGGGCTCTCAGGAACAACAGATGGTCCTTGAAGCCTAGAGTGGTCAGGAGAGGGTAGCCAGACAGGGCATGAGAATTGGTGTGGACCCCAAGGACAAGTGGGCCTGTACTGGAAAGGGACAGTGTGGGGAGACCTGCTGAGCAAGGGCTTGAGGAAGGGCCAATGAGGGACCAGGACCCCATAGGGAAACAGCATCCTTGGGCATGGGAAGTAAAGGATTCCCAGAGGCAGGACTGGCAGGCACCTCTGCAGCCATTGATTGCTGCTCTCTCGTTCATAGATGCGGAAGGATTTACCTAGCCTAGGTCACAGCTCGGCCCCATCTCAGGGACCCTTTCTCTTGATTCTGTAGGTTTGGGAGTCGGGTTGGGTACAGCAGGCACGTGTGTGAATGTATGGGAAGTGTGTGTCATCTTTTGGGGGGCACTCTCATGCTTGTTGCATCGTCAGAGGTATCCCAAGGTTAGCACTCATCCCCTTCAGGACAGGGACTATGTCCCATCCTGGTGTTTTTCCCTCCTTCTAGCACATGGGACAGAACTGAGCACATGAGTACTGAATTTAAATGAACTGGTTTGCACTGTGGGTATGATCAGGGAGTCTATACTCCATGTCACATATGAATGTGGGACATGTATCAGGTGACTGCTGTGGGTGTAGAGGTGTTTACACCATGGAGTGTCATAAGAGGTGTAAGCAGTGATTACTATAGTATATAAGATGAGATAAATGGAGTGTCTGCACTGTTAAGGTATACTATTTGGGAGCATTGGAGGTGTCTGCACCTTGGGGTGGCCATAGGGGTATATATGGTATCTACACTTTGGTGACTATATAAGCCGTCTGCACTGCAGGGTATCTCCGAGAGGTGAATGGAGTGTCTACACTGTGGGTGTGTGCTGTTGGGGATCCCACGAGGTATCTACACCTCAGAGTGCTCTGTGGGGGCGTACAGAATGTCTACACTATGTGAAAGTATTTCCTGGGTGGCGCCCACTGTGGGCGGTGCACTGATGGACATGTGCACTGATGTAATGCCTCTGTGGAAAGGAAAACAAAGGGAGTGCCCATTATGTGGGGGGGTGTGACAGGTGCAGAGGGGTCAGCAGTGTGGACAGAAACAGGGCCCTGGGGAGGTGTATCTCCAGGAAAGTGACTGCCACTAGCTCCCAATGAGGAGCTGCCCCCTTGGGACACCTGTATTCCAGGGCTGGTACCCACTCCTCCCAGCACGTGGAGACCTCCTTTTTGGGTACTAGATTTTCAGGGCCTGTAACAAATGTCTCTCTGAATGTGAATTTCATGTTTGCAGACTTTGGAGGCAACTCCGATGAATTAAATGGATGTCCAAATTTGGGTATATAAATAGTACATAAGTGACTATATAGTAGTTAAAGGTCCCCCCCCCTGATTTGGGACCCTTATGTGCTGTTTACTTTAGTATATAGTATAGTCCAAATACCTCCTGAAGGGGTGGAGGTAAAATGAGGAAGCTGACCAGAGGAACTCATACGAAGGCCCAGGAGGCTGTGCCACATGTCAGGACCCATGGCAGACTTCGGCCCTGCACTCTACAGTTTGTAAAGAGCATCTCCCTGGATGCTCACAGAGTCCTATAGGGGCTAAGGCAGATATCGGTAGTATTCTGAGTTTACTGAGAGTACAACAGCTCAGATATTGTCCATGGTTACCTTACTGGCAGGGGTGGGACCAAGACCCCATCCTCCCAGCCGACTGCCTGGAACCAAGTGTTCATGTGTTTGTACAGAAAGCAGCTTCATGAATGCATACACTACACCTTTTCCCAATTACTGTGTGAAAAAGAAGATATTCCCTATGTATCTGTACTGCATGTCTTACAGATACACCCTGTATCTGCTCTGTGTGATTAGGTTTTTGCTGTATATATAATGGATATAGAACGTGTAAGAAAGGGATTTGCTGGGAGGATCTCCAGGGCAGGGGGCAATCTGCTATATGGGATGGGCATACAGTATTTGCAATGACTATATTTTGGGTAATCATATAGAAGATAAAATGGTGTAATAATGTATATACTCTATGTGTTCCATATCGTTTCTGTGCATATACCATGTGGGATGGGCATACACTGTATACCATATGTGTGTGATGCGTATAGGCTGTATGTGGAGTACCTTATGTGAAGGTTATACCCTGAGTGTGTGTGATGGCTGTATTTCATGAGTAATAGTATCTAAGGCATATACAGTGTCTATAATGGATATGCTGTTTATGATGAGTATACATATAGTGTATGATAAGTTTACATGGGGTAAGTGTGAGTACATGCTACGTATGGAGTATGCACTGTATATGTGTTGGGCATACGGTATGTTGGGTATAATTTGTGAGTCATAGATATATATAGTATATATGACAGACACACTCTTTGTGATGAATATACCTTGTGCAGGATAAATAAGCACTGTGTGATCCGCACACTATGTACGGGCCGGTTCTGCGTAGTGAAGTAGTCATGTGATGGGTCTGTTTGGTGTGTATCAGGCACCCTGTGTATGTGCAGCTTGTGATGGGCACGTGGGCGTGTGCCTGTATGTGAGCAGGCAGAGGGAGTCACCCTACTGGGAAGGGGTGTGGCCAGGAGCTGTTGGATGTTCCTTCATCTGTTCCCAGAAACCCCAGACCCTTGAGCCCACTGACCACACTGTTTCAGATTCTTCCTCAAGTTCTTCCTGAAATGCAACCAGAACTGCCTGAAGAATGCTGGGAATCCCCGTGACATGAGGCGCTTCCAGGTGGGTCTGGAGGGTCCTCCCCGCAAAGCCACCCTATCCTGATAGTGTGGGGGGGGGGGGAGGAGGCAGGGAAGGTTGTGACCCTGCCACCCCGGGAAAGGCCCCCAGGGCAGATCTCTGCCCAGCCCTGTGACTTCGGGACTGGTGCCCGCTGGGGGTGGGGCAGCTCCATCTCAACTTATGCTGGCTGCCAAGGGAGGCTTCATTAGAGTCCCACTTAAGAAGATGCTAATTGTGACATTTTTACATGATTAACGACCCAGGCAATTTGCATAGCGTGAAGCAGAGAGCAGCTGCCCTTAGCACATCCCCAACCTGTGCAGCCCTCTCAGTGCAGAGGGTGGGGGGAGAAGGCAGCTCCGGTTTCCTCCTGAAAGAGGGCAGGGGCTCCTGCCCCTGGTTCCCCCTGTGCTCATTTGCCCAAGACCCTGTTCCTGCCCAGGATCCCTGTGCATCCAGCCTAGAGTTCCTGTGTCTGCAAAAACAGTAGCCATTCTTTGCCCTCAGAAGCAGAGTTCTTTCAGGGCTTTTGATGTTTCGGGCATTTGCAGGGGTCAGTTCATGGGGGGGAGGTGTCACGTGATCCAGCTGGCAACATTCCTCCAGCTGAGCCCCTGGGGTTGAGCCCACCAGTGACCCTAAATGGCAGCATCCAGCCACAGGTCTCAAGTTGCTGCTTCCCCACACATTCCCCTCCCGGAAAGCCCCCGAGGGCCCCAGCCAGGCTGGCCTCGGCTCTCCCCGCAGGTGGTGGTGTCCACGACGGTGAGCGTGGACGGACACGTGCTGGCCGTGTCCGACAACATGTTTGTGCACAACAACTCCAAGCATGGCCGCAGGGCGCGCCGCCTGGACCCCTCCGAAGGTCAGGACCCCCGGCCTAGCCTGGCCGCCGCGGGCCCAGCCAGCCCCCAGCGCCCACCTTGGCGTGGTCCCCTGACCTGGGTCCTCTCCTGCCTCCCAGCTGCTACCCCCTGCATCAAGGCCATCAGCCCCGGGGAGGGCTGGACCACGGGCGGCGCTACCGTCATTGTCATCGGCGACAACTTCTTCGACGGGTTGCAGGTCGTGTTTGGAAACGTGCTCGTGTGGAGCGAGGTGGGCCACCCCCGCCAGTCTCCCTCCGGGCCTCCGGGCCTCCGGGCTGGGCCCTCCCCTCGCCCGGACGGGACCTGCAGGCCTCCCCTCTCCCCTCGCAGCTAATCACGCCCCACGCCATCCGGGTGCAGACGCCCCCGCGGCACATCCCCGGGGTGGTGGAAGTGACCCTCTCCTACAAGTCCAAGCAGTTTTGCAAAGGAGCCCCCGGCCGCTTTGTCTACACAGGTAAGGAGTGGGGGTGGGGGTGGGGGGGAAGGTCCTCGGGAAGCCCCACCCAGCGCAGCAATCTCGGTTGGCTCTCCGAGTTAGCAGCGTCTGCGGTGTGGCAGCTCCCCACCTATACCCACTTATACTCGGCCACCGCTCTGCACGCCAGACCTTTTCCTGGCCTTCTGTGCTTCCCTCCGTGGCCTCTGGCTCTGGAGTCCCTTCCTAGGCACGGAGTCCCCACCCTGCGGAACATTCCCTCTGCCTGGGACCTTCTGACCAAACCGTCTCCCTCCTCCCGGTCTAGAACCTCTCCAAGGAGATGTTTATTTCAAAGATGCCCCCAAAGGGGCTTGCTGCTCCCCAAATCTTGCCTGGGTCTCTGGATTCCCCCAGGCCACCCCCGGCTTCACTCTGCATGCACACTCACATGCACACACACCCCTTGCACGCCGCCAGGGCGAGCAGTTACCACACGTGCTAACTTCTATGCAGCATAGAATCCCCCATCCCATCGCAGTGGCCGATCTTCTCCACTTCCATACTCCCACCCCAGCCCAAGCCATTCACTTCTCTGTCCCCCCCACCCCCACCCCGCCTACCCAGCCCCCAACAATCTAGTCGAGACACTCGGTGGTGGCCCTACTTACCCTCAGGGAGCTGCAGTCTACCGGGGGAAGGCCGAGTGGAGAACACCGTGTCGGGTGGGTGGAGTTGCTCGGTGGAGAGGTTGACAGTCAACCAAAACCTCGGGCAGGGAGAGTCGGCTGAACTGGGCTAAACTGAAACGGGAGGGATGACTTGGGAGGTAGACATGGAGAAGGAAGGGCAAGTGCAAAGACCCAGAAGTAAGTGCTTTCTGCGTGAGGGGTGGGGGCGCTAACCAAAGGAAATTCGCTAAATCCAGAGTTAGAGGTGGAGAAGGTAGGAGACGGGTGGCTCTGGCTGGGGCCAGGCTACCCAAAGAGGAAGGGGACAGGAAGAGGGGAAGGAGGAGGAGGCGGGTGGTAGGGAGAGGAGGGGAGCGAGTGGGGAGCTGGGTGGGAGGCCTCCTGCACTCCCTGAAGAGCCCTGGGCATGGGCCAGTTCCTTCCCTGCAGCGCCTGCAAACCTTTAACCCTCCGGTGCTTCTGAGTCCACCTGGGCTGAGATAAACAGAGATTGTTGGGGTTTTTCTTTTTTGTAATACATGAACTCATAATATGACCAATGCAAACAGAAAACTTGGCCAGGTCAGTGGCTCACGCCTGTGATCCTAGCACTCTGGGAGGCAGAAGCAGGACGGTCACTTGAGCTCAGGAGTTCAAGGACAGCCTGAGTAAAAGTTAGACCCGGTCTCTACTTAAAAAAAAAAAATTGGAAAAAATTAGCCGGGCATGGTGGCACATGCCTGTAGTCTCAGCTACTCTGGAGGCTGAGGCAGGAAGATGGTTTGAGCCCAGGAGTTTGAGGTTGCTGTGCGCTGGGCTGATACTAGCCGGCTCAACAGAGTGAGACTCTGTCTCAGAAAAACAAAACAAAACAAAAACCTCTCCCTTGCTTTGGTGCCTAGGAGCATAGAAGCTAGAATGTGTGTACTATTTTCCTTTTTTCTAATCACAAATAAGATCGTACAGTGCATGTGTGTTAATGCCAAACGCCTGGCACAGAGCCAGGCTCAGTGTTTGTTGAATGAATGAACAAACTGAGGAACTGAGGAAACTTCCCTGAACCTCGCTGACCGGTGTGCCCAGAGTTTTCCGGGGGACTGGGGCTGGGCTTGGTGGAGGGGGTCTGCAGCGAGACTCCTGCACTTGTCGCTTTTTGCGCCCTGTGTCCCTCTCTGGGAGGGGACGTCTTCCAAACGCTGCCCCCCTCCCCAGCCCTGAACGAGCCGACCATTGACTACGGATTCCAGAGGCTACAGAAAGTCATTCCCAGACACCCGGGAGACCCCGAGAGGCTGCCCAAGGTACTCAGAGGGGTGCGGCGGGGACAAGGGGTCCTGTGGGCGAGGGGGTGAGGAGGGGCTCCCGAGGGCCCCTCCGCCGCCCCCAGGGGCTGCCCCTCCGTCCCGCTGTCTCCTCCCCTGCCCGCAGGAAGTGCTGCTGAAGCGGGCGGCCGACCTGGCGGAGGCGCTGTACGGAGTGCCCAGCAGCAACCAGGTATGGCGCCTCCGCCCGCCTCCGGGGGCCGCCGGGCCCGGGGCTGCCCCCACCCGGCGCCCGCGGCTGCCCGGGCCGTGCCCCGCTCTTGTCTTCGCAGGAGCTCCTCCTGAAGCGCGCGGCGGACGTGGCCGAGGCTCTGTACAGCGCCCCCCGGGCGCCCGCGCCGCTCGGACCCCTGGCCCCGAGCCACCCGCACCCCGCCGTCGTGGGCATCAACGCCTTCAGCAGCCCGCTGGCCATCGCCGTCGGGGACGCCACGCCGGGCCCCGAGCCGGGTGCGTCCGCCGCGTCGCCGCAGCCCCGGGGCGCCCCGCCGCTCCTTCCCCGCCTGCGCTGCCCCTGACCGCCGCTCTCCCGCAGGCTACGCGCGCAGCTGCGGCAGCGCGTCCCCCCGCGGGTTCGCGCCCAGCCCGGGCTCGCAGCAGAGCAGCTACGGCAGTGGCCTCGGAGCCGGCCTCGGCGGCTACGGAGCGCCAGGAGTGGCCGGCCTCGGCGTGCCTGGGTCCCCCAGCTTCCTCAATGGCTCCACGGCCACCTCGCCCTTCGCCAGTGAGTGTCCCCCGCCCGCGAGGAGAGGGGCTGGGCCCTGCCCAGCTAGCCCATCCCGGGGGGTGGGCGCCCCCCGAGAGGGTCGACAGCGGCTTAGCCCTCGGGAGCAAGCCCAGCCCTCCCGGCGGGTGACCTCTTCCTGCCCTCCGACCTCGACCCCGCCCCCGGCTGCACGTCCTGGGGCCCCGCGGCCGGAGTTCTTCTTGCTCCTTTAGCTCTCCTTGCTGACCCCCATTGCACACTTTGCTTCTCGCTGTGCAGTTCTCCCGACGTCGGCTCTGATGGGGTGGGCCGGGGGACGTCCGGCGGAAACCCGCTGGACCTCCGCCTAGCCGACTACCGCCGCGACTTCGGGAGGACGCTGGCGCCCCCTGCCGGAAGCCTGAGGAAACTCAGGGCTCGGGAGAAGCGGCTTCCAGCCGGCCCCAGCCCCCTGGAGGAGAGGCCGGTGGGCGGTGGGAGGATGTGGCTCCTCCCTGCGACGTCGTCCCGCGCAGCCAGTGAATTCCGTGTGGTCAGACCGAGCGGGATTCAGAGTCTGAGTGTCCAGATCAGGAGCTGTCTGGCATTCAGCAGTTTTCTTCTTTGAACTTCAGTTTCCTCTCAGTAAAATAGGGTCAATTCCACCCCCTCGCCTAAGGTTATTCTAGATCTGAACGTGCCACTATGCATAAAGGGCCAGGCAGAAATAGGAAAGAGTGTACGATTTCGCAGTCGCAGCCCAGACTATGGGCTCTAAACCCCTCATTTGGCTTCTTGGAGTGGAGCAGCTCAGGGCTGGGTGGATGGCCAATGCCTGGGTGTCACGGGTGAGTGACATCCACAGTTGCTTTATGCCTGACCACTTTACACTGCCCTCAAGTCTCTTCCAACATTAAGCTCCAGATCAGCATGTTTATGGCTCTTTTTGACTTAGCTATTCAGCAGACATTCATAAAGTGCCTACTGTGTGCAAAAGCACCAGGCTTGGGAGATAACTCCACCCCTGCTCACCTGCAAGCAGCCTCCCTATCAGTCATAAGAGAGGTTGTCCCTCCTGTCCTGGGAGACTGTGCTGAGCTGGAGAAATGGTGAGGGCTGCCCAAGAAGGAGCTGGTCGTGCTTTGCCTGCAGTTCTCACACCTCCCCACTGCCGTATGTTGGCTGTTGCTAAGCACTGCACTAGCTGGCCACCTGCCTAGCTTTCCTTGCCAGGGACCTGTGCCCTGGGCACTGCTCTTTGTGGCTGCAGGCTTCAGCCTAGTACTCTCCTCTTGGCCTGGGCTCAACTTCTGGGACCCAAGGCCCCATAAGCTGGAGTCACATAGATCATGGCCCTCTGGTACCTCTGACTCTCCTGGCCCTTTGCTCAGGCCACTCTCACCAGCTCCTCTCCCCTTCAGTTCTGAGACAGCATCCTCCTCACAGCCTCTCTCTGGGCGCCACTTGCATTTGAGGCTTTCCCCTGGGCCAACGTGGGGACAGGAACATCAGCCCCCCTCCCCCCACACACAGTGCAGTCAACAGTGGGGGAACACACTGCCGCATTGTGCAGGAGCCAACCCCCCTGGGGTCTCCCTTTTCAGCAAGAAGATCGAGAATTCTAGAAACACTTATATCCTGCTTCCAGCATTAGCTGTGGACACCCTGGACTTGCCCAAGGGTCAGTCCTATCTAATGTGGCTATGAACCCTGGGTCTTGAGAGATATAGTACGTCTTCTGGGTAGTGATCTTAAGCCTTCCATGGGGCTCCTCAGCTAGCAGTGAGCATTGTCTTAAAGGAGATGGGGCTGAGGACATTTGGAAGAGGGGCAGCTATTGGAGGCATCATCGTATCAAAGTAGGGGGAGGTGCTCATATGGCAAAGACAGCCTTCTCAGGCTGTTGCTTTCTTCCAGGAAGCCCCAGCCGAACCCCATTGCATGCTGCTTGGACAACACTCACATCACAGCCCTACTGGGCTTTACAAGAGAGAGGCATGGAACCGGGTTCAGATGAGGATGAGGAAAGGTGGCATCTCCTGCCCTGGGCAGGAGAGGAGGCTGCAGGAAGAAGGGGCGGGACAACCTGTGTGTAGGAGACTCCCTTGCTATTCCCAGGAGAGCAAGCACAGCCCTGGATGGCTGGGTAGTTGGAGAACAGGAAGATTTGAGGGTGTAGATCCCTGTACATTTCTTTAAAATTGATCAGCTGGAAGAGGGAGATACAGGAGGCCTCCAGGGCCCAGGCTGGAGATGACAAGGACCTACATTAAGCTGGAAGGAAACAAAGTGTCCCGGGGTGAAGGTGGGGGGAGGGAGGGGACAGGCAGAACACTGGGGATGTTGGTGAGGAGAGCACACCTGTGCCAGAAGTTAGGGTGCTTGCATGAGCTATGGTCCTGGACAGAGAGGCCTTGTAACAGGAGCCTGTTTGTGGCCCCAAATTCATCCCTGACTACTTGCCCCAGGGCCCCTAAACACTTCTTAGCATCTCAGAATCCCAGGAGTTTTCAGCAGGAATCCTAACCTATTGCAACTCTTGCTCATCTCATCTTTGGGGAACCTCCACTGTCTGGTTTTGTTGGATGTTCTGGTTTTTCTTGTCTTTTCCACCTGGTGTGGCCCTGTCATCTCCAGCCATATGAAGGGGTCTCTATAAAGCCAGGGCAGCAAGCTCAGGACTCTCACAGCTCCCAGTGAGGTCTGAGCCTGGGGCCTGGGGCGGCAGCCCACATGGGGCCCACTGTCCACGCCGCGGCCCCAGCCAAGCTGCTCACTCTGGTGCTGTCTCCCTGTTGTGTCTCCCACTGCCTTCCCTGCTGCCCCTGCCCCTCCCTGCCCCGCCCCGGAGTCATGCCCTCTAGCCCCCCGCTGGCGGCTGCCTCCTCCATGTCCCTTCCGGCCACGGCCCCCACCACCAGCGTCTTCTCCTTCTCGCCTGTCAACATGATCTCCGCTGTCAAACAGAGGAGCGCCTTCGCCCCTGTGCTGCGCCCATCTAGCTCCCCACCCCAGGCCTGCCCCAGAGCCCACGGAGAGGGGCTTCCAGGTGAGCGATCCACCCTGCCTTGCTGTGGCCCGGGAAGGGCCCTGACGGAGCAGCTGGCTACAGTGGCCCCACTCCGTCCATGTCTCACCTGTGACCAGCTCTTCCTGGACGTGCAGAGCAGGAAGCCCTGCAGGAGTCCAGGGATGTCCATCTGCACCCCACTTCCCTGGGCCTCACAGCTTGGGGTGGTCACCACTCTGGGTACTCTCAGTTGACCACTTGGCCAAGAGGAAGGGACTCAAATCCCAGTTGGGGAAGGTCTGGAAACCATCCCAACACCCCAATGCCATCCGGTTGAGCCCAGACAAAGACCCAACCCTCGTAGCTAGAGGAAGCCAAGTGGGCTGCATGCCTGTGCCCTGTGCCTCCCAGTGTCCACCAGAGGGTAGCACACACCGCTGTGAGAGACTGCGTCACTGGCTGGGTGCAAGGGGACTGATCTTAGATGAAGTTTAGCCCGGCTTCCCCTCCCCCATTTTACAGATTCAGAATTGAGACCAAGTCACCCCTCCCATATCCCGTTACTTGAATGGTGGTTCTCTCCTTTTACACACATGTGGCAGAACCTTTTAGCCAGCAGAACTTTGTGCATGCGAGCGCTCATTGGAAACTCACTAGCAGACAGAGGGAGCACTGCTGTGGGGAAGGGGGGACCACAAGATGTGGGCAGGGCAGGGCCCAACTGACAGGGGCGGTAGGGGCAGGGCTGGACGAGAGTGTCTTCCCCAAGAGGCTTACAGAGGTTTCCGTGCCTGGCTACGGGGGTGTCTCCACAGGATCCTCTGGGTCTCAATACAGAGTTTAGCACCTAGCTGTGTGCCTGGCACATAGTGGGTCCTTAATAAATAGAATTGTCATGTGAACAAACGAGTCAGAAGGGCACCCTTCAAATCCAGTGGCAGAAGGCTGCGGTGCGGCTTGCTGGGCACTGAGCCGAGAGGCCGGGTTAGAGCCGGGTTAGAGCATGTCCTATGGGGCATTGCCCAGGACAGTAATGGGCCATTGGAAAAGAATCAGTGTTCAAATTAGGTAAGTGCTTTGAAGAATGTATCAGAGCCTTTAATGTGCTAGAGTGCATTATGGCTCCTCTAAGGAACAGAAAATGCAAATTTATTTGAGCACAAAACGTATTTTTCAAAGAGCATCTTGAGATTAGTTCCCAGGGAATGGCCTCAAGGTAGAGGAAGAGACATTTGCATGGTGTCCTCAGCCTGTTGTGGGGGCCGGTCAGGCTGGGATGCCTGTCACAAGAGCAAGGCCAGTGGCTTGGCCCCAGAGTCCTCTCTAGATCCAAGGCTGGGCAGGTGGGGTAGCCTCCACACTGAGGTGGGGAGGGGCTGTGGACGGTGCCCTATAGGGTCTCTGCTCCGGGGAGAGTCCCTGGACACTGGAGGGAGAGTGGGGAAGCACAGGACCTTGGAGAACAACTGAGGATGACACATACACACAGCAGCCAGGGAGCCCGGGAGAATCGGCCGTACCCAGGGTACACAGAGCAATTCCAGCACAGTCCAAAGACTTCTTAGCGCTGTGCTCATGCCCTGCTCGGAGGGTAGATCGGGGCCCCTTCCCACCAGGAGCTGCTGCTCTGGGCAGCACTGGCAGGCCCGTGTTGCTGATTTAAGTCACAACAAACTTCCGTGCCAGGAGGGAGGGCAGGCAAGGGGGCTGGTAGACAAAACATCCAGGGAGTGGGCCATCCTCAGAGAAGACCTTGCCCAAGCAGGGTTTGAAGAATAAGTAGAGCTTTCTAATGGGGGAGGGATGCACTGGACAGAGGAGACCTTGGATTGAAGGCGTGTGGGTGGGGAAGGCAGAGATGTTGGAGCCCAAATTCAAATGTTCAAAGGATAGCTCGAACCAATGCATGTCAAAGATGTATTTAACCCGTTAATGAGGGTTAAATACAGGAGGACAGGGCAGCTTAAGGAGAATGGGAGAGACTGAAGCCAGCAAAATAAAGAAGGCAGGAATAATATTGCTCAACATAAACTGCTTCTACAAAGCAGTAAAGCAATAAACCCACAGCCTTCCTTTGGGAACTATCTTTTCTGCCAGCTAGAAACTATCAGTCATTTTATCCATGTTCTCCAAGTTAACATCCAACTTAACAAAGCCTGGACCCTACCCAGTAGTGTAGAGCGAGTCAAAAAGAGTCATGTCCCCCAGAATAAGGTGACTCCTAAGGTGGGCTTATTAGATAGTGCTCTTGGATGACTTTGAAAGGATTTGCAGTCATTTTTGACTGCCTTATTTCCAAGTTTTGGATAATTTTTCTTAAGTGTGTCTGGAGCTTAGAATGTGAGGGATGGGGAAGTCAGGGGCCACCAGTTTTCCCTGCCAGCAAAGGGAGCCGTGGGAGGGGGTCAGGCAGGGGCAGGAGTGGTGAGGTGATGAATTTTGTAGATGTGGGAGGCAGACAGGCTGGTGCAGATGCATTATAAATCAGCGCCCTGGAGGCTGGCCTCTTTCCCTCTCCATCCTGGTTCATGTCCATCTCTTCCTCCCCCTGAGACGGGCCCTCTGCAACAGGCAGGCCTGGGGAGGGGAGCCTAGAGCCATTTCTCCCTGGAGGAAGCAGGAAGCAAGGACTGCAGCTGCACCTGCCCCTCACCCCTTACCTGCAGCGCTGCCCCCAGGCCAGGGCCAGGCCTGGCTGTCTGCCTTCAGAAAGTGCTCTATGTCCTGCCTGCTGTCCCCAGCCCAGAGAGGGACAGGGAGGTGAGGTCCCCAGGCAGCACATGGCTTATGGCTCCCTTCTCCTCTGCCACCACAGACCAGCCATTTGAGGACTCTGACAAGTTCCACTCTTCAGCTCGGGGGCTTCAGGGCCTGGCATACTCCTAATGATGGTAGGTCTCTGGCTGAGTCTGGCCTTCCCTGGCCCTGAGATGGGCTCTCTCCCTCCCAAAGGCCTTAGCAGGGATGGGGAACTGGGGCCCGGGTCTCCCCGTCCAGGGTCTGACAGCTGTCAGAGGCACACGGCCCACCCCAGTGGCCCAAGCTGACCAGGAAGAGAAAAGTAGGTTCCTGTCCCCTTGCAGCCAGCCTTCCTCCAGGACCATCTTCTCTCCCTGTCTCTCCCCGCCAGGTCTGCAGGTGTTGCCTACACAGAGCGGGGACTGGAGGGCCCTCCAGGACTCACACCCACGCCCTGGACTGCGGCACAGACAGATGCAAGGCCAGGGCTGTAGGCGCACCTCAACCCACAGGCTGAACGGGGAGAGGCCTTCGTCCTCGCGCTAAAGCCTCCCCCACCACCCCCACAGGCTCCTCTCACCTCCCCCTGTTGGGGCGCTGGGGGGGCCCAGCACTGTGCAGATAGATGCTCCTGGCAGGGGAGCATCCCAGGGAGGTGCTGGGATGCCGGGCCTCGCTCGCTGGGTCTTGGTTCCTCTGAAAGAGATGGATCTTGTGCAGACCAGGGACATCGGGTGAGGAGAGCATGGGATGGGGCTGTGGGAAAGCGGACAGCTCAGGGAGAAGTGACCTGGAAAGGTCCTGTGTGCATCTGACCCATCTCAGCTGGCCCAGCATCCCACCTCCTCTCCAGCGCAAAGGGCGGTGCCCGGCGGTCGCAGGAGGCCCGCCCAGCTCCCATGGAGCCTCCATAGCACTCTGCTCTGCGCCACCCCACTTCCTTCGAGAGCTGAGCACTCACGCTTGCCACATCATGCCACGCTGTGGGAGCTTCGGGCATGGAGGAGGCAGAAGGGGGGGACGCCAGGCTGCCTGAGTTTGGGGTGTTTCCCCAGTGGATGTCTGATGGACTCTGGCCCCCTCACACACACTAACTCTGGCTGGCCCGGTGGAACAGGCCCAACTGCCCCCCAAGTGGCCTCACACTCTGCTAAGTTTGGAGAAAACAATAAACCAGATGCAGGTGGCCGCCTGGCCTCTTGCCTGCTTCCTTGCTGTGGGTTTGCTTTTCTCAGCAGGTCAGCGGCTCTCCTGGGGCCCCTCGAAACCTTGGGCAGCCCCACAGTTCAACTAAGCAAGTGTTCCCTGCCTCCCTGCCCACCGTCCACTCCTGCGTACCATGGGGAGGGGAGCAGGCGAGCAGGCCAAGGACCCAGGAGGTGGGCTCAGGCCCCAAGAGCCTGGCTGGGAGCACGGTCAGGCCACGGAGGACTTGGGCCCCCAGCTGTCTGGTCAGGGCCAAAGTGGGGATTGTCAGCGCATTGCTGGAAGCCAGAACACAGCAAACCAGATGCCACCAGATGTGCAGAGGCTCAGAGTGAGATCCAGTCCAAAACAGAGGCTGCTGGGTGGGGTGGCTTGTGGTTCCCGGGGCTGCCTGTTTGAGCCCCACCCATCTCCCCCAGGGCCCAGGCTCCTTCCGGCCCGCCTGCCTCAGAGACTGAGAGGAGGGATCGTAAAGAGACAAGACCCCTGGGCCCCTTCACTCATCTACCCTCCTCTCTAGGATGAATCCCATAGTCCCCCTGAGACATGTCCCGTGGATGAAGATCTGGCTGTCTGACCCTGAAAGCCACCTTTTGGACCCCCTATCCAGTGAGCCCAGGGTGCAGCTCCAGGCCTCAGGCTGGCCTCTCTCTCCCCCTGGCAGTGCTCCTTGGCTCTGGCCTCTGGACACTCTGCGACTCCCAACCACGTGCCCAGGCCCTCATCCGGACAAGCGCACTTGCCTAGGTGCTATCTTTCAGGGGCCTCCACCTCTTTCTCTGGTGTTCTTGGTCAGTCCCTGGGATTCATATCCCCTGGAACCCACAGTGGGGGTCCTCCTGCCCTACTCTCAGCACCCACCTGTGCCCCCCCCTCCGCTGCATGCAGTTCCTGTTGCAGTCTGTGTCACAAAGCACCAACGCCTGCCTGCCCGTAGCCTGCTCCGCTCGGCTCTGAGCAGCCGCACTGGCCAGGCCAACCCCCTGCAGAGCTCTAATCTGCACTGGACATAGGCAGTCCCTGGACAGTGGTCACACTCTGGCTCCCAGGATGGGTCAGGTGCCATAGTCAATATAAAGGAGACATGATATCTGTCCCCAACGATCCCACAACACTGCTCAAGCCACCGTTTGAGTCAACACTGCCCTCTCCCTCCTCTACAGCAGACATAGCCAATCAATCATGATGTTTGCTATGGCCTGAATGGTGTCTCCTCTAACCTCCCAGGTGACCGTATTGGAGACAGGGCCTTTAAAGAGGTGATTAAGGTTGAATGAGGTCACCAGGTTGAAGTGCTGATTCAACAGAACTGGTGCCCTTATAGCAAGAGTAAGAGCTGGGCATGGTGGTGCACACCTATAGTCCCAGGTACTCGGGAGGCCAAGGCAGGAGGATCACTTGAGCCCAGGAGTTTGAGACCAGCCTGGGCAACATAGCAAGACTGCATCTCTAAAAATAGATAGATAGATAGATAGATAAAAATTCTCAAAAGAAGAGTAAGAGACCCGAGGGCTCTCTCCTCACTGTGTAGGACTCAGCAAGAAGGCAGTTGCCTACAAGCCAGGAAGACAGGCGTCCTCAGGCACCAAATCAACCGGCACCTTGATCTGGGGCTTTTAGCCTCCAGGACTGTGAAAAAATAAATTTCTGTGATTTAGGCTACCCAGTCTGTGGTATTTTGTTGCTGTAGCCCGAGCTGACTAATACAATATTCTTTCCCACATGTCTTAGTTTTGGCTCCCCCAGAAGCAGAAGTTGAGACAAGTTCCCTGCTGGAGAACTCCGAGAGACAGTGCAAAATTTTCCCACCCAAGGGGCAGAGGGTGTGGGATATCGGTCCTGCAGCCTTCATCTGTCACTGGCTGAGTGCTGCTCCCAAGAGAGTAACACTCTGACACTTCTGGCCTGCCCCTCCCACTGGCACAGAGACAAAAAAACCTAACCACCGGTTAGGTTTTTGTCGTAGAATGTCGTAAGCAAATACTGGAACGTTAAATCCGAGGTGATATGAACAGGGCACCAACAGCTTCTGTTATGCTTCAGAGCCACCAGGATCACAGAATTATTGTCAACACAGCCACTGATCAGAGTTGTCACTTGAGACGAAAACTATTAGCCAAGTCTGGTAAATTTCACCCCAGGCCCTTTTGTAGCCAATAAATCAAAGAAGAGTGAATCAAATTGGACCATGAGTCACAGGTCAGGGCAAGACCAGCCTGCCAGCGAACCTGGGCCTGTGTCTGGGGCTGTAGCACCTCCAATGAAGCAACTGGGGCGTTTCTGGGCCTCACAGATAGAACCCTTCCTTGGACTTCCCTCTATCATCTTGGATAGAGTGCAAGTGAAGTGTATATATATATATATATATATATATATGTATATATATATATATATATAGAGAGAGAGAGAGCTCGTCACAGCTCACTGCAGCCTGAAACTCCTGGTCTCAAGAGATCCTCCTGCCTCAGCCTCCTGAGTAGTTGGGACTACAAGTATGTGCCACCACACCTGGCTAATTTTTTCTACTTTTAGTAGAGCCTGGGTCTCGCTCTTGCTCAGGCTGGTGGTCTTAAACTCCTAAGCTGAAGTGATCTGCCTGCCTCAAGCTCCCAGAGTGCTAGGATTATAGGCGTGAGCCACCATGCCCAGCCCTATTCCTAATTTTCTAAAAATTTTTAAAAATTATAGATGTCAAATCTCATGAAATGTTTGCCTGAATACATTAAGATAATCATTTTTTTTAAGGAACCAAGTTTTCTGCTAACATTAAGATAATCAAATACTTTCTCCATTATTTTGTTAATGTGCTGAATTACATTAGTTATATGTGTAATTTTAAACCTGTCTAATTACATGTTTAATGGTAAACTACCATATATCCTTTACCCAGGTGTACCAATTGTTACACATAGCCCCATTCTCTCTCTCTCTCTCTCTCTCTCTATATATATATATATATATACATATATATATATGTATATATACACTTCACTTACAGGAAGGCACCCACTGGCCCTCACACTTCCCTACTTCTTGAGAAGCTTGGCTTCCTGGAAACAAAAAGATCTGCAGAGCACCTCAGTGCTTTGCCATGCTAGCTTCTGTTTCCTTCTGGGATCAGGGGAAGGGAAAACACAACAAGAACAAACACAAATTAATCTCTGACTAAGTTATTCTATCTTGATTTTAAACCACTTTTACCATTCTATTCTAACCATTCTGACTCTAGCTCTGGTCATCTGCTAGGAGATCCTGGTCATCTGCTAGGAGCCCCTGCCTCCACTCACTCCCCAAGGGTGAAGGTGCCCAGAGCTCCCTCTCCTTGCCTCAGCCTTGGCAGGGGAGCACAGAGCAGCAGCCCCCAGGGGAGCAGGGAATCCTGGGTTAGAAGCTGCAGGGACTGCCAAGGGGAGTGGGCAGGAGGGTTCTGAGTGCCTAGACCCCCACTAGAGACAGAACGGAAGAGGCTGCAAGGCTCTAAAGACAGAAGAGGCTTCCCCAGGGCAGTAACAGAAACAAGACCATTTTTGCACATTCTTTTTTTTGACGATTTTATTCCTTGAGAGAGAAAGAGCCAAGTGTTTAAAAGGGAAAGGAAAAACGCCGTCAAGTAGCAGGTCTGTTGTTCCTTGGGGCCCAGCCTCCTAGCACCTTGGTTCTCTGGAGCCTTTCCTGGCCCTTCTCCTGCTGGCCCAGGCGTGAGAGCTGTCCTTGATGCACCTTGGCTGGTGACAGGCGGGCGGAGGCTCGGGCTAGACTGCCAGGACTCTGGGCAGCCGTCCCGTGAGTCCGGCTCCCGAAGGCAGGCCTCAGGATCAGGCCAGGGTGGAAAAGCCCTCTGGCCTGGCTCCCTGCCCCACCGCCTCTCTTCTCTTCGGGTTCTACCCACCCAGGAGCCTGCCGCCTCCACACACCACCCACTCACCCAGAACCGAGTTCACCTTTCAGTGGGTGGGGGAGGATCCAGCCACTTTCAGGCTGGCACGGGCTCCAGTCCAGCCAGCGTTGGCTTCTGTGGCGAAAGCTGGTTTGTCTGGGCTGCTCCACAGGCTCTTCCTGGAGCGTGGCCTAGAGCTTCCCCTTGCCAAGACACACTGTGGCTGCTGGTGGAATGCGGTGGGGGCACCGCTGGACAGGCCCAAACCTGGCAGGCCTGTCAATGGCGCCCCGGCCGGTTCCACAGCACCAAGCCCGGCAGTGTCCCCAGAGTCAGGCCAGGCCAGGAAACTGGCAGGTACCAGGAAACTGCCAGGTATCTCTGCCCCCTCGTTGAGTGAGGCAGGGACATCCCCTCTTTTAGTCTCATCTGTAAACCAAAAAGCCTATCACTGAGTCTCAAGGTGGACAGAATGGCTCCAGACCCACTTCCTCTAGGAAGCAGCTCGGCAGCAGAAGGTGTTGGGGTAGCAGGGGTGCGGGGAGGCGTGTGTGCCCGTGAGGGCGGGGTGGGTATGGAGAAGGAGCTGCCAGACCAGGAGACAGAGCTCCAGCAAGGCCTCCTCTTCCCTAAGCACAGCCCAGTATGATGGGGCTACGTTGCCATTAGAACCACAATTTATTCAGCACTTACCTACCGTAAGTCCATTATGCGTCCAGGACGCAGAGCCCAAACTGGGTATTTGGGTGCACACGAAAGTGCCTTTGGAAGAAAAGGAGAGAGGGCAGTGGACATGGCTGGGGAAAGAGCTAAGCAGGAATGTGGTCTCCACAGAGCCTGCTTTGCCTCTCCCTCTGCCACCCTGATTTTCCTTTAAGCAATATGGACACTGCTGACTGACTGGGGAAGATCACAGACCTTGAGAAAAAAGAGGTGAAGGCACATACAGGGGACGTGGTAGTGCCGGGAGAGCAGAGACAGCAGCGTCCTCTGGGAGGGTGAGCTCTGAGAGAGAGACACGCCACAGGAAAGGCGGTGGGGAAGCATTAGGAAAAACTAAAGGATGTGTGCAGAGCACTTTATGCACAAACAAACAAACAAATAAACAAAAAAGAGCAATAGAGACTTCCGAGAAGATCAAGTAATGTAGTTTTCCTTATTTTTTTGTTTTTTTTTTTGAGACAGAGTTTCACTTTATTGCCCAGGCTAGAGTGAGTGCCGTGGTGTCAGCCTAGCTCACAGCAACCTCAAACTCCTGGGCTCAAGCAATCCTGCTGCCTCAGCCTCCCAAGTAGCTGGGACTACAGGCATGCGCCACCATGCCCGGCTAATTTTTTCTATATATATTTTAGTTGGCCAATTAATTTCTTTCTATTTATAGTAGAGATGGAGTCTCGCTCTTGCTCAGGCTGGTCTCGAACTCCTGAGCTCAAAGGATCCGCCCACCTCGGCCTCCCAGAGAGCTAGGATTACAGGCTTGAGCCACCTCGCCCGGCCTTCCTTATTTCTTCTACTAAGTATAATTTAAAACCCTGGGCCAGAGGCAGTGGCTAATGCCTGTAATCTCAGCACTTTGGGAGACCAAGGCAGGAAGATTGCTTGAGGCCAGGAGTTCCAGGCCAGCCTGAGCGAGAGCAAGACCCTGTCTCTATAAAAAATTTAAAAATCAGCCAGGTGTGGTAGCGTGCACCTATAGTCCCAGCTACTCAGGGGCCTGAGGCAGGAGGATCGCATAAGCCCAGGTGTTTGAGGTTGCTGTGAGCTATGATGAGGCCCCTGCACTCTAGCCCAGGCAATCCAGCAAGACCCTGTCTCAAAAATAAATAAAAATTAAAGAATAGAAAAATAAAACCCTGGACATTATATATAAACAAACACAAAAATATCCTGAATGGTGGAGAAAAGGAGGCAGATTATCTAGGGGCCTCAGCACCTAAGGAAAGACATGGCAGAGAATTCCCTGGGTTTTCTTTTTGCTCCATATATCACAGATTTGGTACTAAAGAAGGTGGCAACCCAGAAATGCCAATAGGTGCAAGAAAGAAAGAAAGGAGAGAAGGAAAGAAAGGTCCCCCAAAAACCTGCTTTCAAGCCAGGTGCAGTGGCATATGCTAGTGTACTGGGGAGGTTGGGGCAGGAGGATTACTTGCGTCCAGGAGCTCAAATGTAGTCTGGACAACATAGTCTCTAAAAAAGTGAAAAATAAAAAAACCTGCTCTCTCTAGCCAAAAGAGAGAGTAAAGAGCAAGCTAGTAAGGCAGAAACTTTGAGACGATAACCATTTTGCTCCAGCCAAACCCCACAAAATTAACTGTGACCCTCCCACTTACACCCACACAAGCAAACACTCAGTGGGAGACTAAACTTCCACTCTCCCAAGGCTGCAATGAGGTAGTCCAATAACCACCACCAGAGTGGTGTCAGAGAAGACAATGCAGAGAGCTGAGATGTTCATCCACACCAATAAGAAAGACTCCTCCCCACTGCATGGTCTCACTACCTCCTCAATGAAAACCACATGAGATCCCTGGATTTCCCACCCCCTATGCAGCAGTAACAAGGTGCCTCTCACCCTTCCTGCTAGGATGGTATCACAGGAAGCCTAGTGGACAGTCTGAATTTTCTCCATGGCCAGGAGGGTAACAGTGCTACCTACCCCACCTCCTCAGCCCCTTCTTGCAGTGTCAGTGGAGATCACACTTGGAGCCAGACTTTCCACCCTTGCCTGTCACCCTTGCCTGCCACCTCCCCCTATAAGTGTCAATGGAGGTCAAGTGGGGAACTTGGATTTTTTACCTCCACTTGGCAGAGTAGATCCCCCTACTCTACCTTGCCCTGCCAGATTGGTGTCAGAAAAAAAAAACTGGTTAAAATTTAAAATTAAGATAAGATTCAGCATCTCATAACGTATTATAAAAATGTCCAGGTTTCTACCAAAAGTCATTTGTCATGCCAGGAACCAGGAAGATCTCAAACTAAATAAGAAAAAACCTTCTATTGGATGCAACACCAAGATGAGAGATATGCTGGAAATAACTGATGAAGATTTTAAAGTAGTCATGATAAAAATGCTTCAACAAATGATAAATAGGCTTAAAACAAATGGACAAAATAGCCTCAGCAAAGAACTAGAAAGTCTCTGTGAAAAAAAAGAAGATATAAAGAAGAATAAAATGGAAACATTAGAGCTAAAAAATACAATAACTGAAATAAAAAGCTCAGTGGATGGGCCCAACACCAGCGTGGAGGCTACAAAGGAAAAAAAATCTATAAACTAGATGACAGAATAATAGAAATTGCCAAATCTGTACAGAGACAAAGCAGGCTGGAAAATAAAATAATAAAGAGAACCTCAGAGATCTGAGGGGTTATAGCAAAACAGCTAACATTAGTGTCATTGGAATATCAGAAGGAGAGGAGAAAGAGAGCAGGGCTATAATATACTTGAAGAAATACTGGCTGAGGCCTGGATAGAAGCTGCCACTGCCTCCCAGGGCCTACACCATGCCATTGGAAAAGACCTTGAAGCAGCACTGCACCTTCCAACAAAGAGTAAAAGATGTCACTTATTCAAGAGCAGTGTCATACCAAAATCTTGGTGATCATAAAATAATACAAGGGTGAGAACCAGCTTCCTGTCCTGGATAAAACCAAGTTTCTTGTACCTAATCATGTCAACATGAGTGAACTCATCAGGATAACTAGGAGGTGCTTACAGCTCAGTGCTAATCAAGCTTCTCCCTGCTGTGAACAGGCACAGCATGGTGAGCATCTCCACGCAGATCCAGGAGGTGTAGAAAAGTGACAAGGATAAAGACAAATCCCTCTATGCTGTGTACACCTCCCAGGAGACATTTAGAATGAAATTGGCAGTGTAAAACTAGAAACGTGCATGTATTCTTGAATTTTTTAAACCTTTACCAAGGAGGAAAAAACAGATGTTACCAACTCAGATTTATCAGTTCATCTAATCACAGATCATCAAAACAATAGTGTTCCCACCTGGGAGTTTTAGGAAGTTGTTTTTGTATTTGAAGCAGAAAAACTGAGCTCCAAACAAGCACATTCAGCTTTGGGGAAACTATATTATTGAACGTAGGCCATCTTGTTATCAATTCCTAGCATCACCAGGACAGCCCTGACAAAACGGATAAAAACTTTAACAGTTTCTTTTCCTTCTTTCAAAAATTTTTCTTTAGTATTTTTTTTTTTTTAGACAGAGTCTCATTCTGTTGCCCGGGCTAGAGTGCCATGGTGTCAGCCTCACTCATAGCAACCTCAAACTCCTGGGCTCAAGGGATCCTCCTGCCTCAGCCTCACGAGTAGCTGGGACTACAGGCATGCACCACCATGCCTGGCTAAATTTTTCCTATATATATTTTTAATTAGCCAATTAATTTCTTTCTATTTATAGTAGAGACGGGGTCTCGCTCTTGCTCAGGCTGCTTTCGAACTCCTGACCTTGAGTGATCCACCCACCTCGGCCTCCCAGAGTGCTAGGATTACAGGTGTGAGCCGCTGCACTTGACCTTAGTATTTGTTATCTAGAAGCACAGTTGCTCAAGGACACCGGAAGGCCCAAATGCTACAGATAGCCACGTGACCCCTGCCTGATGCCACAGGTCCAGACCTGCACAAGGTTGATGCAGAACAGAGCAGGGAAGCTCCGATTACCTTTAATCCATGAATACAGCATTATAATACTAAAAATCACTTCCCCAAGTGAGAATCGCAGCCATTTTCTGTATACACTACGTATGAAGAAGCATGTATGTGAACTGTGTCTGCGTGTGTGAAACTCCACCCATACATGATCACACACCTCCTCTGTCCCAAATCTAATTCTTTAAAACTCCTACATCTGCCTTCACTCAGGGAGAAGACGTCTTTAGAGCACAAGCTCTCTCTTCTCCATTATTTGGCCAAAGGATTAAAATCCAAATGCTTTACCAATTGGATGTTCTTTCTTTGCAGCTGATAAAAAGTCAAGAAAGAACACAGGTTTTCAGTAACATTAGAAGTTTAAAAATAAAATACTTTTCATTCCAAGTTGCCAAAAAAAAAAAATAGCGGCTGAAAACTTGCCATTTATCATTCATGTCATAAGAGCACCCAACCACTGAAACACACTTTCATTTTACTCACCACTATACTAACAGGGAGGAACACTTTGAAGAGATCTTGGATGGCTTACTTGAATTAGTAACCTAATTCCATATACTTACGTTTTTTTGTTTTGGGGTTTTTTTCCTAAGAGACAGGGTCTTGCTCTGTCGCCCAGGCTGGAATGCAGTGGTGTCATCATAGCTCACTGCAACCTTGAATTCCCAGGCTCAAGTGATCCTCAGCCTCCCTAGTAGCTTGAACTATAGGCACATGCCACCACTCCTTACTAATGTTTCTTAAGTTTTTTTTTTCTTTTTAGAGACAGGGTCTCACTATGTTGCCCAGGCTGGTCTTGAACTCCTGGCCTCAAGAAATCCTCCCGCCTCTGCCTCCCAAAGTGCTGGGATTACAGGCATGAGCCACCACGCCTGGCCCCTCATTGTGTTTCTTATAAAGGTCTAATTAAAAGAACACTTGAAACTTCTAAGTTCCAAGAAGCCTGAGGAGTTGGGTCAGTATATCAAGTGTGCACATCCAATTCTTCTTCCTGCTTGCAGATTTCAATAAGTGGTAGTTTTACACTAAATTTCGAGCCTGCGATCTTTATTTCCTTCCCACTGCTTTCACAAACTTGAGGGCGTTTAGCTTGAAACTTCTCTTTCAGAGGCTGAAACCACTTGTATCTTCCTTCTCATGGATATCAAATAGGTTTCATCTCAAGCATAGTGCATATGTCTTGTACAAATCAGAAAAAGGTATCCCTTTCTCAAGCAGAAAAAGTGCTATGTTAATATTTATTTCTTAACAATAATAATTAGGACAAACATACAGAATCACCTGCCCTTACCCCAAAGGTGACAGTCACAGCCTTTGTGTCACCTGGTATAGGAGCCGAAGCAGTATTCCTAGCTGAGGAATGTGTTATTTCCAGAATACAGAGGCCACCAGGTGCTTCGCTTCCTTCTCTGTGGCAGGAGACACAAGTTGCAGTAATTGGTCTCTTACTTTGGAGGAGATACCCTAGCATGCCTTTGACCAATGGACCCTGTAAAACTTTACAAAAATGGCAGTTTCCTGAATTGTCACACGGGTTATCTCCCACAACCTGGAGTCATGTGTCTTTTATAAAGGACGGGGTCTGGAGATCTTGTGCTAGACTTCAGTGTGCTAGCCATGTCATGCTCTTCCTGCCCAACCAGCATGATGTCAGTAATGTAAAGGGTCACTGTAGTATTCTGCATGATGCACAATGGTACAGGTATCTTCAAACTATATGAAAATAGAGACCAGGAAAGTTAACATGGCCCTAGGGCAAAACTCTCAGTTAATATTTTTGTCCATTCTATGTGAATGAGGACTATTTCTGATCTTTTCTAATTGGGATGGAATTCTAATGTGAAATTCACCATAATAACAAAAAATAATATCAATAATTACAGAAAAAGCATTTGACAAACCTAAAATCTAATATAAAAATTATCAGCAAACTAGGATTTGCAGGGAACTTTCTCAACATGATAAAGAGAATCTGTGAAAATTTAACAGCTAACATCAAACTGAAAGTTTCCTCCCTCAAATCAGGTACTAGGCAAGGATGCCCACTCTTGCCACTCCTGTTTGGGGTTTCCTGTGCTGCTTTGATCTGAAAATATATCTTTCACCAAATTTGAGGGGTTTTCAGCTATTATTTCTTAACTTCTATTTATATTGGAAGTCCTAGCTAGTGCAATAAGGCAAAAAAAAAAAAAAGATTTAATATTGGAAGAAAAAAATGAAACTATTCCCACTCACATATGATACAATCATCTATGCAGAGAATTCCAAGGAATTTTTTTTTTTTTTTTAGTTAATGTCTCACTGTTGCCCAGGCTGGAGTACAGTGTCATCATCATAGCTCACAGCAACTTCAAACTCCAGGGCTCAAGTGATCCCCCTGCCTCAGCCTCTCCAGTAGCTGGGACTACAGGCATGCATCACCACACCTGCCTAATTTTTGTATTTTTTGTAGAGACAAGGTCTTGCTATGTTGCCCAGGCTGGTCTTGATTTCATGGCCTCTAGTGATCCTCCTGCCTTGGCCTCCCAAAGTGCTAGGATTACAGGCGTGAGCCACTGCATCCACCTGGCCTCAGAATCTTTTCTTTTAAGCTCCTAATTAATACGTTTAGCAAGATCACAAGATTTGAGATCAATATACAAAAATTGATCATATTTCAACATACTAGTAATGAACACTTGGAAAATGAAATTTGTAAAGATTGTACCTATATCAGTTTGCTAGGACTGCCATGAAAAATACTATAGACTGGGTGGCTAAAACAACAGAAAGTAATTTTCTCATAGTAATGGAAGCTGAAAGTTAAAGATCAAAGTGTCAGCAGATTTGGTTTCTCTTGAGACCTCTCTTTGGCCTACAGATACCCATTTTCTCCCTGTGCCCTCATATAGCAGAGAGAGAGAAAGCTCTGGTATCTCTCCCTCTTCTAAAAAGGACACCAATCCTATTGGATTAGGGCCCCCCCATATGACTTCATTTAATCTTATCTACTTCTTTAATGATCTATCTCCAAATAGAGTCATATTCTGAAGTACTAGGGGGTAGGATTTCAACATACGAATGTCAGGGGGACACAATTCAGTCCATAACAGTACCATTTGTGATAGCTCAAAAAAAATTGAAATATTTAGATATAAATGTAACAAATCATGTGCAGAATCTGTATGTTGGAAACTACAAAATGCTAATTAAAGAGATCAAAGGAAGCTGGAGTAGAGGTGGTAGCTCTCGCCTATAGTCCCAGCTGTTTGGGAAGCTGAGTTGGAATGATACCTTAAAGCCCAGGAGTTCAAGACTGCAGTGAACTATGATTGCACCACTGCACTCCAGCCTAGGCAACAGAGGTAGATCCTGTTTCCAAAAAAAAAGAGAGAGAGTGATATCAAAGAAGATCTAATAAATGAACATACTGTGTTCAAGAACTGAAAGAAAGAGTAAAGCTAAAATGTCAATTCTCAGCCGGGTGCAGTGGCTCATACCTGTAATCCTGGCACTCTGGGAGGCTGAGGTGGGAAGACCGCTTGAGCTCAGGAGTCCAAGAGCAAGACTCCATCTCTACTAAAAATAGAAAAATTAGCTGGGTGTGGTGACATGTGCCTGTAGTCCCAGCTGCTCAGGGGGCTGAGGCAGGAGGATCACTTGAGCCCAGGAATTTGAAGTTACAGTGAGCTATGAAGGCACCACTGCACTGCTGCCTGGGCAATGGGCAACAGAGCGAGACCCTGTCTCAAAAAAAAAAAGGAAAAGAAAAGAAGGAAAACAAACCAATTTTTCAAATAAGCGCAAGAACTCTTAAAACTCAACAGTTACAAAAATAATAAAATCAATCCAATTTTAAAATGGGTAAAAGACAGGTATTTCATCAAAGAGAAGATATGAATGACAAGTAAGCACAGGAAAGTAAGTCCAACATCATTAGCCATTGGGGAAATATAAATTAAAGCCATGATGTTTTACTCTGCACCCATTACAACAGCTAGAATAGGTGTGCAATGAACAGCTAAAAATAACAAGAAATGATAACACAAATGGTGACGAGTATGCGGAGAAGCTGGATCTCACATACATTGCTGATGGGAACGTAAGTGGTATAGATGCTCTGGAAATAGTCTGGCAGTTTCTTACAAAACTAAACATACACTTACTATATGATCCAGCAATCATACGCTTGGGCATTTATCCCAAAAAAATGAAAACTTATGTTCACATAAAAACCTGCTCATGAATGTTCATATTAGCTCTATTTATAATAGCAAAATATTGAAAACGACTGAAAGGTCCTTTAATGAGTGAATGCTTGAACAAATTCTGGAACATCTACATAATGGAATATTACTTAGCAATAAAAAGATATGAATTATAAAAATTCTGTTTGGTTATTTTAAAAATAGCCCATGGTCATGTTTTTTGAGTTGAGGAGACACCTTGTATGACTTTGATTTTGATACAATGTGAACATAGTTATTTTATAATCTGCATCTGGCGTCTCAAATGTATTAAATCTTTGTAGGTCTAGATCTCCTATTTGTTATTTCTGCCTTGTTTCCTTGTTTGCTTGGAGACTTTTGATTATGTGATGTTTCTTGTACTTGAAAACTTATTTGTGTCATACTAGGGTAACAGGTTCACTGATGGAAAATGGTCCCTTTTAAACAGTATCTCCTAAAGTAGAATAACACTGTGTCCCTGCTACTCATGGACGCTCTACAGTGTTTCAGATAATATAATATGGCTCACTTAACATTCATTTCAACCTGTCTTTGGCTTGAGTTTTTGCACTGTAGAGGCTGGAAAGCTAAAAGCTAAATATTCGAGAACTCTTTTCTATCACGGATAGAGGGTGCAACCCAGGTCTTGCCAAACAGATACACTGGCCCTGGACTTACAGCTAAGAATGGGTAAAAGGAGGTGGAAGTCACATTCAGGAAGATCACATTTTCTGGAAGTTATGGTAGTGGAGGTGTATGGTTCCTCTGGTGCAAATATGCAATTTTCTGGCATCTATTGTCCCTAGTATATGAACTGCCAAATAAAAAGCAATGATGAGAGTGGTGACTCCTCTAGAATATTCCCATGGCATGGTTGGGCATTCCCCTGACCTTTGTTGACACTGACTGTAATGTTTCTGGTTATACAGCATCCAAGCCTGGTTTCTATCTCTCCTGGAGATTGTGTAAGCTTCCCAAGACCTTTTTTTTTTTTTTTTGAGACGGAGTCTCACTTTATTGCCCAGGCTAGAGTGAGTGCCATGGCGTCAGCCTAGCTCACAGCAACCTCAAACTCCTGGGCTCAAGTGATCCTGCTGCCTCAGCCTCCCAAGCAACTGGGACTACAGGCATGCGCCACCATGCCCGGCTAATTTTTTTTTCTATATATATTAGTTGGCCTATTAATTTCTTTCCGTTTTTTATAGTAGAGATGGGGTCTCGCTCTTGCTCAGGCTGGTCTCGAACTCCTGAGCTCAAATGATCCACCCACCTCGGCCTCCCAGAGAGCTAGGATTATAGGCTTGAGCCACTGCGCCCGGCCTCCCAAGACCTTTTAATCAATCCTTTTATTCTTGATCTATCTAGGCTGGATTCTATCATCTACAACTAAGACCTCTTGTTATATCCAGTGAAACTAAAATAGAATCCAAGAAACTGTAGACCAAACTCAAGTGCAATAGCAAGGAACCAGACCAAAAAAAAAAAAGCAGGCAAAGTTAAACTATGATGTTAGATATCACAATAGTTGATTACCCTTGGTAGGTAGGGAGTATTTATTGGAAGGGTATAAAAGGGAGGGATTCCGGAGTGCTGGTGGTATTTTTTTAACCTGTGTTATGGGTACCTGTGTATGTTCTGTTTGTGTACATTTATATAATTGTGAACTTATATGCACTTCTCATTATGTAATTTTTTTAAGAGGTAGGATCTCTCTTTGTTATGCAGGCTGGAAGGCAGTGGCATGATCACAGCTCACTACAGCTTCGAACTCCTGGGCTCAAGTGATCTTCCCCCCTCAGCCTCCTCCCAAGGAGGAGGGGGGACTCTAGGCACATACCACCATGCCCAACTATTTTTTTTGTTTTTTGTAGAGACGGGGTCTTGCTATGTTGCCTAGGTTGGTCTCAAATTCCTGGCCTCAACTGATCCTGCCTCAGACTCCCAAAGGGCCGAGCTTATGGGTGAGAGGCGCCATGCCTGGCTCATTATGTACACTAAACTTCAGTGAACAAAAAATTCTTTTCTCAAAAAATTGCTGTATGAGAGGAGTTCGATGTGTGGAGAAAAGGTGCGAGGAAACGTGGCACTACATCTCTCATGGTGATTAACTGAGATTGCAGATGTGAGGGAGAGACAGAGACACCTCAACAAACAGCGGAAGAGCTGAGCACTAGGCAGAACGTGCATAGCAGATGGCTCCATGATGTCACCACGCCAGGTTTTGCCTCTTAGTATTTGCCCCGTTCCTGCCCTTGGAATCCCTACTCTGAATTGCAGGGGAGCTGGGAGCCTCCATTTGTAGGCTTCCTTGCCAGCTGGGTTACAGTTAGATTTTGCCAGGGGATGTCATAGGTTGGAGATGAGCAAGTCAGAGAAAGAACTTATTTTGTTTATGGCTCTAGCCATGGCAGGTAACCATGAGTGACCACAGGTAGCTACAGGTGGTCACAGGCTCTGGCACCAATATCAGCAAACACAGGCTTATAAACACCAGACTCAGAATGTTATCCTAATTGCTGGGTAAAATTCCCTTCTCCCTTTTTCTCATTCAGCTCGCCCAACACCCTCATATCCAATTTTCAGCATCAAATTTTCCTCCACTTCGAATACCTAGAATGGATTGTTTACCTGGCAAGATACTGACACATAACTCCACCTTCAGTCTGAAAAAAACTGAATCAAAGCCTACCAGCTACCAACACTCTCCGACAATAGCTGATGAAGCAAATTCACATGCTCTCAGCTGATCTGTAGTTGATCCTGTCCTTCTTGGAGCTGTCCATGTTCCTTCTCCATACCCAGCCCACCTCCCCTCTGAACTCCTAGAGCCATCATCTCTATCGAGTCCCTGACCGTGTGAGTCCCTGCTGACCTGGAGTGTCTATTTTGCGTGTGTGCAACTCCTGTCTGTGTTCCCACAGCACCCGGCCTCCTCTACGGCAGGTGTCAGGATGGACTGAGCTGTCCCTGCTCTTGACTGGGAGCCCAGGTTGGGTACGGGCACCCTGGATCCTCGAATGCTTGGCATTGGGCGGGTGCTTCAGAACATCTGACAGCACTGTAATGACACCTGTGGCAGATGTCGACAGGCACTAATGGGCTGCTCTACCAAGCCCTTGGTTCAAGAGTCCAAGTGGGCTGCTCTTTCCACACGATGTCTCCAGAAGTCAACCGATGAGCGTGTGCAAGTGTGTACCGAACTGGGACAGAGAGGTGGACTGAGGCCTGTCCCAGGGGAGGACCTGGGACACAGAGACAACAGGAAGATCAGCTAAGGTAGGTGCCAGGTAGTTTAATGAGCCTGAGCACCTATCCTTCCACTTTGTCCCTCCCTCCCTAGGCTTCCCCTTCAGTTCGGAGCAGGTCCAGCCTGCCCAAGGCTCTGGGACTCTTCAATGAAAGGTGTTAATTCTTCCGTCCCCTCAGCCGTTCCAGCCGTCTCCGAAGGTCTGGGGGTATCTTGGCCCCGGTTGCCAGCAGCTCTCGAAGTCTCTCTTTGGGAGTCTTGGTGAGCAGGAAGTTGCAGGGGACAGGGCCCTCTTCAAAGGTGACCCTGCAGCTCCGTGTCACTGTATGGTAGCCCTCAGCACTGGCGGTCACCATATAGTCCCCCGGGGTCAGCAGCCTCCAGTAATCCCCGCCCCATGCTGAGGGGAGCGAAGGTCAAGATCAGGATCCAGTGATCCTCAGCTTCCACCCAGCCCCCCTCCCTGGCCCCGCCACACACACCAGTTGTGACATCATGGTTAATCCCATCCACGGAAATGACAGCATCAGCAATCCCAAGCTCGGTGTCCTTGTCCCGCACAACTCCTGCAATGCCCATGCGCACCTGTGGGAAAAGGCTATTAACACCCTTTCCCTTCTGAAAATGTGACTTTCAGCTAACTTGCTGGCTGTGTCCTGCTGCAACCTGACAAAGATGGTGTGTCTGCTGTGTTCCTAGGTGGCAATACTCATGGTTAAGAATATCTCGATGGATAAATTCATCTGGACTGAGAACCATAAACACCTGGTAGGGGCTGGGCGCGGTGGCTCAAGCCTGTAATCCCAACACTCTGGGAGGCTGAGGCGGGTGGATCCCTCAAGGTCAGGAGTTTGAAACCAGCCTGAGCAAGAACGCGAGACCCCGTCTCTACTATAAATAGAAAGAAATTAATTGGCCAACTAATATATATAGAAAAAATTAGCCGGGCATGGTGGCGCATGCCTGTAGTCCCAGCTACTCGGGAGGCTGAGGCAGAAAGATCACTTGAGCCCAGGAGATTGAGGTTGCTGTGAGCTAGGCTGATGCCACGGCACTCTAGCTCAGGCAACAGAGTGAGACTCTGTCTCCAAAAAAAAAAACACCTGATAGGAAGGCATATGTTTGGGCTTCCCCAAGTTTGGAGACCTTTGTTATTGAGTTTGTCTTTGGCAGAAGCTTTGGAAGCTATTAATACACTTATGGAACCATTACACAGGATACGAAGCTTCTACGCCAGGACCGTTCCTGCACCCGCCACATGTGAGTTTTTTCTGAGAACAGCTGTCCTGAGAATAGCTCTGGGACAGCTGGCAGGGGTGGGGAACCTGAGGCCTCAAGGCCACACTGGCTCTCCAGATGCCCAAGTGTGACCCCTGAAATCCAAACTTCACTGAACAAATCACTTTATTAAAAGGATTTGTTCTGGGCCGGGCGCGGTGGCTCACGCCTGTAATCCTAGCACTCTGGGAGGCCAAGGCGGGCGGATTGCTCGAGGTCAGGAGTTCGAAACCAGCCTGAGCAAGAGCGAGACCCCGTCTCTACTATAAATAGGAAGAAACTAATTGGCCAACTAATATATAGAGAAAAAATTAGCCAGGCATGGTGGCGCATGCCTATAGTCCCAGCTACTCGGGAGGCTGAGGCAGAAGGATCGCTTGAGCCCAGAAGTTTGAGGTTGCTGTGAGCTAGGCTGACGCCACGGCACTCACTCTAGCCTGGGCAACAAAGCGAGACTCTGTCTCAAAAAAAAAAAAAAAAAGGATTTGTTCTGTAAAATTTGGATTCAGTTAAAAGGCCATATTCAAGGACCAAGATGGCTACATGTGGCCCCAAGGCTGCAGTTTCCCCACCCCGCTAGCCTGCACTGGGGGCTGTTCCCACCGGCTCTAACATTGTCCCATGCGATGCTGCTAGCAAACATGCTTCCTGTCCTATATGCTTCCGAGATAACGAGATGCCAAGTGTGGCTCACGGCATCTTGTGTGTCTGAATGTTCGGTTGCACCAGCAAAGAATCCCTGGTAGGAGCTGCAACCTAGATGGAGTGATTCAGGCAGTCTGGGGGCTGGGGGAATCGGATCCCACCTGTTCCAGGTAGGTGAGAAGGGCGTCTTTGTTGTTCTCCCATTCCTGGGGCAGCTCGTGCTCATGAGGGAATTTGTCACAGGACAGCTCCACGGTGACCTCAAAGCAGTTGGTGTGTAGGTAGCTGAAGTCATTCATGCCTAGGGGGTACCACAGACACTGGAGCCTAGGGGGTGGGCTGGAGTCCCACCCTCCTGGTGCCCTCCTCTGGGGACACTTCAGGCCGGGAAGTGACAGCAGCGCTGCACAGCAGAGGGTCTTATCAGACAGGGGCTATGGGGACAGGGCTAACTCCACCCTGGGGCACATACTGCCAGGGACTGTGTGCCAGTCGGCCCCGTTGATGACGTTGCCGTGCAAGGAGAAGTCCTGGTTGTGGCAGGGCCGGCGGTCTGATTCCTGCATGGCCCGATTTGTGCCGGCATAGACGGTGCTGAGCCAACGAAACACAGTGTCGTCCGGGGTGGGTGTCAGTTCTCGGGCAGCCCACGGGGTCCGAGTCATGTCGAATGGGTAGGACACCACGAGCTCACCCCCGTGGAGGTTGGCACTCAGTACAAAAGGGATCCGCTTCATCCACTGGATCACTGCCCGCGTTTCAGGAGCCACCTGGACAGGTGCAGGTCAGGAAGGACAGGAGACAGAGACAAGGTCCCTCCCCAGGTGGCCCTCCAACAGTGTCCCCAGGATACTCACAGTGGCATTGGGCAGGGTGTAGTAAGTGGGCATGGGCAAGTGATGGTTGGGAACAGTGTGGGGCACCAGCCCATCATCCTCCGCTTCCCACAGTTGTGTATTGAGGTCAGCGAAATTGTGGTTAAGGTCAATGCCCTGGTGGTTCCAGCGGCCCTCTGCCCAGCCTACCAGCTCCGAGCCCTGCCAGAGAAGGGGCTGGTTCAAGCCAAGCAGGCTCCAGGCATCAGGGCAGAAGGACGGGGGACCCTCATGCCAGGTGGCCTACCCGGCGGTAGGCGGTCTCATAGCCATCAGGATTCATGGAAGGCAGCAGGTGGATGCGCATCTCGGTGAGCAGCCGGGTCACCCGTGGGTCCCCTCGCAGGAACTCACGGCACAGGAACTGCATCAGGAGCAGAAGCAACTCCCGCCCCAGGGCCTCGTTCCCGTGCATGCCAGCCACATAGCGCACCTCGGGCTCTCCTGGGAACACACGGTGGCTTGGAGCCGGCTCACACCCACGGCCCTGCCCTGTGCCTGCCTCTCCCCACCCCGCCTGCCAGTACCCAGCTCGTGCTCCCCAGGGTGGTCCGACATTTCCATCACATACAGCTTCAGGCCCTTGTGGCTCTTCCCGATGCTGTAGATGCGGGTGATGTTGGGGCACTGCTCGTTCACCTGCTTCATCAGCTGGGGGCGGGGGGTGGAGTGTAGCATGACATGAGACATGGGAAGGTCACACCTACAGCCAGACCACCTGTGGCCATGGAGGGACTTACAAAAGTCAGCAGTGGCCCACACAGATGGGGCATCATGGCATGGTGCGGGGGGAGCAGTGGCAGACCTGGGAGGAAGGGGCAGGACAGGCACGGTGCCACAACAGGGAGACTGGGGCAGAGATTAGGGGTCAACCGAGGAGAAGGCTGAGACAGCGGGGAGGGTGGGCACGAGGGTAGTCACAGCAGGTGGTGCCCTGGGAAAGAGACGGAGGAGACCTGAGACGGACTCCTTCCCAGGTCACAGAGGTTATATCTGACCTTCCTCATGGCTTTATAATCGTGATGCCGAAAGTCCAGAGGGTCAGAGGATCCCAGCACAGAGGCCTCGGGGAATAGGTCGTTGGGATCTGGCGGAGGGTGAGTTGATGGTAAAGGGTGAGGCCACAGTGGAGGACACACCCTGCACCTAGGCCCTGCCACCCAGCCCTTACCTGCCTGCCCACCTGAGACTGGGCAGGCCAGGATCTCTGCCCGGAGGCAAGGTGCGCCTCCCTCAAGCCAGGTCTGCGGCAGCAGGCGAATGAAGCGGGCCACCTGGGGCTCTGGCAGGAGGTTCAGCACTGGGGTTTCTGGGTCCGAATTGGCAGGGAATACCTGGGGGCATCAAGTCCTTTGCTGGGGCTGCTCAGACCCCAGCAGCCTGGCCCAGGATTGGTCCAGGGAAGGGCCTCGGAGCTCCAAGCTCACCGTCTAACCCACCCTGGTGTAGATAAGGAGTGTGCCAAGAGGAAGCTGTAGCATGAAGTGGCACCCACCCATGGTGGCACTATCTGGGGAGGATGTGGGTATGTCCCAAGGTAGCCTGGCTCCTGAGGCTGGTTGCCATCCATCCTGGCAACAATCCCCTTTCTCCTAGGATGCCTAACCGGGCATCTGTTCCTTGTCCTCAGAGGAGCCTCAGCCCAGCCAAGCCCTGCAGTGGGCTGGGGGCTCCCCTCCCAGCACAGAGGGCACCAGACACTGTGCGACCACTCACCGCATCCATCCCACTGCTGTGGTTCTTACTCCCCCACCATGCCCGACTGTCATTGCTGAACTGGACCTTGTATGATGTGACCCAGTCGTACCTGGTAAGACAGGTGGGGAGGGCATCAGTGCCCCAGGACTTCCATTCCAGTCCCCCCATGACCGCCCATGACTTCCTAGCCGAGGGCTAGCCCGCCTCACCTCCAGACAGAGTTCCTGCCCTGCGTAACAACACCTGAGAAGCGGACAGGGTGCCTGGCATCCACCTGAAGCCACGGCTTGCTGTCCTGCTCCTCAGCACACCAGGCTCCATCATACAGATCACCATCCTCCAGGCCTGACTGTGGGCAGAGGACACAGTGCTCAGGCCCAGGCTGGGACAGGGAGGGGGCGGGGGCGAGTCTCCCAGGGGTTGCCATGCCTACCCCTGGGACCCGGGCTCTGAGTCAATGTTGCTGACCTGGATGTTGAGCCGTCCTCGGTGTGGTCCCAGACCAAAGGACTGGCTGGTGGATGACTCGAGCTGGTAGTCTGAAACTCGCAGGGACTCCAGGCCCAAAGGGGGACAACCTGGGGCAGGCACAGAGTGGGGAGACAGAACCAGAGGGAGGGGAGTCAGGCAGGCGGGAAGCTGAGCCTAAGCTTGCTTGGGGGCTAGGCAGGCAGGGGCATGCCCGTGCCCACGAGGCCAAGAGCTGCCTCGGTAAGTGCCCCGGGGGCTGCGAGCCTGGGCAGGGCCCTGAGAGGCAGTACCTGGTTCTTGTTTCTCAGTGAGGTTGAGGGTCCCTGCTGGGCTGGTGGTCACCAGAGGCCTAGCAGTCACCTGGGGACTAGGGTGAGTTAGCTTCTTTCGCTTCTTCATAATGACCTTTTTCTTCTTGATGACTCGAATCCGGACCTGCTGTTCTGACGTCCCTGAGGTCCAGGGAGGCACAGCCCCGGGGGAGGGAAGAATGGCATGAACCCCTAGAAAGGTCTGTCAGCCCAAGAAGGCTTGTGAGCCCACCGCAGGTGGGCTGGACCCACCGCAGGTCTCTAGCAGCCTCAGCATGGCATTAAAGGCCCGCAGTCTAACCCCGACCCGCTTCTCCAGCCACTGCCCTGACTCCTTCTCCTTTCCAACATGACCACGTGCTTGGCCAGCCTCACCTCTGACCTCTAACCCAATGGAGGGCTACACCCTGCCACCAGGAACTAGTAGGGTGGCTCCAAAGAGCTGAGTTTCCTTCTTTACCTCCAGGCCCTTGCACTAGCTGGTCCCTCCCCTGTGATACCACCCACCACCTCTGATTTTTTCTCCTAATTCCCATTCCTCCTTTGCATCTCAGCCCAGATGCCCTTCAAGGAGCCCTCCTTAGCCAGAGACTAGGTCTCATACCCCAAAGCCCAGTGCCACCTCCACTGTTGTGTCTGCCCTCTGGCCTGAGATGTCCCATCCTCAAATCCATGTTTGCCCAGGATGCTAAGCCTTTCCAGGGCTGGCCTGCCTGTCTGCCCTTCAGCACAGGGCTTTGCAGAGAGAAGGTGCTGCTCATTCCCTACCCAAGCTTCATGGCAGCCTCAGAACCGGCTGTACGTTTTCATGTCTAATGCCCCTGTGTCTTTGCACATGCTGTTTCCTTCTTGCCTGCCCTCTCTGTTCAGCTTTTCCTGACTCAGGGATACTCATCCTTCAAGACTCACTTCTGCCTGCCTCCTCTAAAAGTCCCTGAATGCCATCCCCTTGCTTTCCGCCTCTTGGCTCCCACATCTGCCAAGTTGGGATGTCAGGCAGCCTGCCTCCCCAGCTGGGCGCCAGCGCAGGTCACCCAGGCAGCTTCAGCAAGAGCGCTCTCCTTCGCCTTCTTTTGTTTTTTCTCCTCCTCCCTGGCCCTCAAACTCTCCTACACAGTCTTGCTTTGCACCTTTTAGTCTCGGAGCTTTGGCACCTCTTTCTCCTCTCCTCCCAGGCCTGGCCTCAGTTTCCTTATCTGTGAAAGAGTTTGGAAGAGCCAGCATCCCGTGGCGCCTGTCCCGGGAGTGCTAACTCGTCTGGCCTGGAACGGGGCTGCTGAGTCAGCAGCCATTGCTCCGGGCAGGGAGAGTGTGAGTGTGTGTGTGCATGTGTGTGTGCGGGTGTGTGCGCGCGTGCATGTGTGTGCATGTGTGTGCGCGCGCGTGTTGGGCAGGGGTCGCCACACGGGGCGGGCAGTGGGGCAACCCACTTGCCCGAGAAGCTGTCGGGGAGCTCACCGTTCGCCCTTTCCGCGGGCGGCTGTGCCAGGCTGCTCCGCGGGGCCGGGGTCGAGCCCGTGGCCTCGGTGGTCGCGGGCGGCGCGAGGCCCAGCACCGAGGCGCCGGGCGCCCCCAGACCCAGACCGACGGCAGGCGCGAGGGCGGCCAAGGCAAGCAGGAGCCCCCACATGGCGGGAGTCGAGAGACGCGGGTGCTCGGGGCCCGCGGCGGTCGGTGGGTTCGTCTCTTCCTGCCGGGTGCTCTGGAGCCCCCCGCCCCTTCCTGCCCGCCCGCGCCGTCGCCCCACACCCCTCGGCGGCCTCCGGCCCGCCCACAGCCCCGCTGGCTGCCCCGACCTCGGAGGAGAGGGGACGGCGCGGGCGGAGCCAGCCGGCAGACCCCCGAGGGGCCGCCGGAGGTCTCTGGACCCTCCTCCTCGCCCGCCTCTCCAGCTGTCCGGAGCTAACCAGCCTCACTCGCGCTGCCCTTTACAGTCTGCAAAGCCACACGATTTATTTAGACCCCTGAGGCGCCCATCCCACAGCGGGCACCCACTTTGTACCAGGCACTATGCCAGGCACTTTACTCATTGCCTCGCAGTCAAATCTCATTTTACAAACTGGTAAACCGAGGCTCGGGGCGGCTAACCGACGGCCAAGGTAGCAAAGCTGAGAGCTTTTGGAAGGAAACTACATTGCTAGAGGGAAATCCATCAGAGCCAGAGGCCCCCCTGCCTGGGCGAGTGGGACAAGAGTGAGAGAGACTGAAGGGAAACTGAGGCGGGGGTGGGGGTGGGGGTGGGGGTGGGGGTGGGGAGAGGGCTGGTCCTCCAGGAATCTTTCTGAAAGACAACCCCAGGAGCCCAACCGGAGACAGCGCTTCCCACCACCTCCCCCAGCACCGGCCCCGCCTCCCCTCTCTCCTTTCCCTTCCCTCCCCTACTCCTTTGCTCTCCCGGCTGCCACGTTCCCGGCTTACATAACCCGAGCAGAGAAGCCCGAGCGATAGCTAGAGGGCTGGGGCCAGGGATGGAGGGGCCGAGGCTTGACAAGGGCCCTGTCCTCCCCACCTCCCCCAGCTCCTTGTCCCCTCCCCTATTCCCATGGGAGCCCGCAGCCCTGGGTCTCTAATCGCGGACTGCCCCAGATCCGGAGATGCCAGAGCCTGGGACCCTTCCCATCCTCCCTCCAAGGCCCCCTTTGACTCCTCCAGCCCTGCGTCTCCTCCCGAAAAGGAAGAACGCGTCCAACTGTGTGCCTTTGGCCAGCGCTTGGCCTCGCAAGGAGCCCTCCAGGAAGATGCTGCCATCCCCACAAGAAGCGATGCCCAGAGGTAGCCGGGAATCCTCTGGCGTGCGCCGGCCCTGAGCAAATATTCTTTTCTGGGCCACTATCTGTAAAAGCAATTTAAATCACCCAAAAGCGGCCTGTCAGCACCATTCTGGTGGCCCAGCCTCACACGAACCCTTGGGACTGCCCTCTGGGACTGAGGCCCACCACCAGCAGGGATGACCCATCGGCATGAGTCCTGGAGCTTCTCGAGGCATCTGATCCACCCCACTCGCGCCAGATAGAGAACACAGAGCCCTCCGAAAGCGAGTAACTGGACAGGGCCCACGCAACCCGATCCTGCCTTGGAGCCCCCCAAGCCCCAGTAGATGGCGCTGCCAGGTCCCAGGCACCGGGGGCAGAGGGGAGGACCGGAGGGAGGGTGGGGGGCATAGAAAAATTCAAGGGAGACGTTCCACAGTGGGTAGGTCGCTGGGGGCAGGGGCGGGGCTGATGGGCAGCACCTCCTTCTGGAGGTGGGAGGCTGGAGACCCAACAGGTCCTGCTAGAGCTCAATCTGGCCTCTTCCCAGTCTCTGGTCCCCCCATGGCAGTTTCACAGTGGGGTGTGAAAGGGAGGAGGGGTGTAGGGGCACCAGGAACAGGATCTCTCAGCTTCCAGAGGCTCCCACCCACTCTAAGCCGTTCTTCACGCAGCAGCCAAATATCAAGTTCCTCCTGGCTCATGTCCCCACTAGGCTCAAGGCCCTTCATGACCAAGTTCTTCCTACCCACACCTTTCCCACCCGGTGTCCCTGGGCTGTCCCTGGCTCCCATCCCTACAGGCACACTGGCTGGCTAGCTGCAAGGCACCAGCCCCACCTAGCCTTCCCCTTTTCCATTGTTCGCCAGGTTTGCATTCTCATCATTCAGATTTCATCTCAATGTCACCTGCTCCCAAAGGCTTTCCCTGACCACTCTGATTAGCTAGCTCTATCACCCTGTGCACTATATCTTCTCACCTCTTTTATTGTCTTCGAGGCATTTTATTTGTTATGTGTTCACTGTTCAGTGGCCCCCCAACCAGCAGGAGGTAAGTACCCCTTCAGAAGAGCCTTTGCACCCAGATGTTTACAGCTGTACCTCAGGACCTAGAACAGCACCTGGTCCTAGTCAGCACCCTTAAAGTATGTGTGCAAAGTATTAAAGGCTAGAGGGGACCAGGCACTGCCGCATGAGGTCTGCAGAAAATGGCAGTCATGACCCAAAAGAGCCACTCCCAAAGGGACTGGGGTAGGGCAGCTGACTCCCTCCCACCAATCTGTTAGAGGCCACATCTGCAGGCTGCTCAGACCTCTTGTGTCCCCTGTGCCCCCTCTTCCCCTTCCCACCACTCTACAACCCTTTCCTCTCTGCTCTGTTGTAACTCTTTAGAGCCCCTTCTTGCCTCTTCATGAGTCCCTCAGCACCTTCTTATGCCCTCTGCACTCCCAGCCCAGCTGCAACCTCTGGCCCTTGCCACTGGGTACCTGGGGCCACAAAAGCTCGAAACTCCAAAGCAGGATCTGGAGATGGTGGCTCCAGGGGCACAGTGGCAGGTAATCACCCAAATATCTGCACAGCCAGAACTCTATGGCCAGGAGCCATGTAGATCTTGCATCGTCTAACTGGGTTGAGTGTGTGTTGCAAAGCGCAACTGAGCAGGACTGGGTGGTGGCATCTGCCCAAAGGGGATTTTAGTTTAAGGGATGGGCTGGGGATCTCTTGCCAGCTCCTGGATGTGATCAGGTGTAGATGAAGAGGATAGATGACTTTGGTGACATACAGACTTCATTTCACATCCCACTTCTGCTATTTATAAGCTGAGTTCAATAGCTTACACCTGTAGTCCCAGCTATTCAGGAGGTTGAGGTGGATCACTTGAGCCCAGGAGTTTGAGACCAGCTTGGGTGATATAGTGAGACCCCATCTTAAAAAAAAGAAAGAAAGAAAAGGGGGAGAACCATATCTCCTCCCAAGTTTGCTGTGATGATGAAGTGAGATAATATGTGGTTCCAGGGGGGCCCTGGATTAATCAGATGAATTAAAGGTGGGGAAAACAGCTTAACACGTCTCTCTTCCTCCCACATACATAGGTGGACTAAAACGCTATCAAGGAAAAGAAAGGAGGCTATGTGTCCGGCTGCACACATAATGAGGTGGGATCTGCTGCCTGCCTGTGCCCTAATCTCCTGTCCCCGGTATTAAGGCAGGACTCATTCCTTGCTAGGTGCTCTCCCTGTGATGTAGGTGAGCATTGACGGGAAGTCAGTAGATGGCACGTGTCCAGCCTCTCCTCACCACTGTCTCCCCCAGCGTTCCCTCTTTTGTACATCAATGTCTTTGACAGCCTTGTTCATGGTTGAAGACTAGCAGATTTGCAACCCCCGGGAACTTGTTAGAAATGCAGAAACTCTGCTCTGGACCTATTTGATCAGAATCTGCATTTTAACAAGATCCCCGGAGGAGGCAACCCCAGGAGATTCATATGCACATGAAAGGCTGAGAAGCACAAGGGGAGGGTTAGAGCACCTCCATCTAAAAGGCATGATTCACAACTTTCTGAGTTTGATGATGTTGGATGCTGTCACTGGTCATTTTTATCTCAAGCCACAAGAGTATATCCAGATAACATTAGGAAATAGGTTTTTCAGTCCTCCTGGGAGGGTATATTCCTGATTTTCACAGCACGATCCTATATCGATTTGCTTTTTATAACTAAATCATTTTCATCAAAATATTACACAATATAGTTTAAAAGGTAAATCACATTTAGGCTTTTAGTAGAAGACCCTACCCTATGCTGTTCCATTCCCAAGTCAACTACTTTTCATTCTTTTTGTTATTTCTCCTGTATTTCTCTCCACGTCTTTATCGCTATTTCTTGATTTTTCTATGTTTAGATCTTACGTATGGATTTCTTGCCATGGAATTAAGGATTTAGCTTTCCTACCACCCCTACACACACACACACACACGTCCAGGTTACACAAACCTACACGTTCCCTCCTTCCATCTTCCCAATAAAGCTGTTTCACCACTTGGAGTCACTATTTGGTGCTTTTATTATGACCATGTAAATATTACTGTTCAACTTTTTGTGCTCCCTGGAGTTAGTAACTACTTTGTTTACCATTTGCTTGGTTTTCTGGGCACCGATTGCTAATTCAATCCGAAAGTTTTCAACAGAACTATTTACTCTAAATATATCTAAACATAGCCAAGGATCAATCGATTTCATTTTCCTCTAGAGACATCCCTCCTGGAGCAGTTTTCTGATTCCATGCTGGGTTGGCTACTTTCTTCACCTGGGGGCACAGCTGACATCCCAGGACTTTCTCATCATTCCTTTCCTACGTTTAGTCTCATTTATTGAATGCTGTGTTGTCCTCTTTTTCAGTTTAATTCTCATTTTGATGAAGCACATCCTCCAGGAGCTTCCTAAGAAAGGATATGGGCAAGGTCATTTTTTTTTTTCTTGAGACAGAGTCTCACTGTGTTGCCCGGGCTAGAGTACCGTGCTATCAGCATAGCTCACAGCAACCTCAACCTTCTGGGCTCAAGTGATCCTCCTGCCTCAGCCTCCCAAGTAGCTGGGACTACAGGCATGTGCCACCATGCTTGGTTAATTTTTTCTATTGTTAGTAGAGACAGGGTCTTGCTCTTGCTCAATCTGGTCTCAAACTCCTAAACTCAAGTGATCCTCCCGCCTCAGCCTCCCAGAGTGCTAGGATTACAGACGTGGGCCACGGCCTCTGGCCACAAGGTCAAATTTTTGAGACCTAGTATGGTTGAAAATGTCATTATTCCACCCTCACACTTAACAATCATTTAGACATAACGTTTGTAGGTTGGAAACCATTTCCCCTCAGAATTTGGAGGCATTTCCTTATTTTCTTCTAGTTACCAGTGTCAGCGTTTAAAAGTCTGATACCATTCTGACTTCTGGTCCTATGTGTGTGATCTTTTTCTTTTGAGGAAGCTCTTGGGAGTATCTTTTTATCCCTGGCAATTTCAATTTCATCATGTGTCTTGATGTTAGCCTTTTTTCTTTTCATTTTAGACACGGTCTTGCTCTGTTGCCCAGGCTGGAGTGCAGTGGTGCAATCATAGCTCACTGCAGCCTCAAACTCCTGGGCTCAAGCAATCCTCTCACCTCAACCTCTCAAGTAGCTGGGACTATAGGTGTTTTGCACAGCTGCAATTCCAGAAATCAAAGGCTTGACAGCCCCCGCCCTCTCAGGGATGACTTCCTTTTCTCACCATGTTTCAGATTCACTGGGCTAGTGAATGCAACTTCTGAAACCAATTCTCTTCAGGGTGCCCAAGACCACCGTCAGGTTCAATGATTCACAAGGACTCACAGAACTCAACAAAGTGCTTATACTCATGGTTAGAGTTTATTACATAGAAAGGATACAGATTAAAACCAGCAATGGGAAAAGGTGCACAAAGCAGGATCTGGGAGATACCGGGCACAAGCTTCCAGTTGTCCTCTGGAAGTGGAGTCGTGTGGACAGTACTTAATTCTCCCAGCATGATACATGACAGAGTATTGCTAACAAGGGAGCACACTGGTTTTTATCGGGGGTCAGTCTCATTGGTTGACTACTCATGTGGATACCTTAGTTCAGCCCCTCTAGAGGTCAAGGTCCAAAGCCCCCAGTAGAAATCACATTGCTATCTGATGTGGCCCCAGGCTCCCAGGTAAACAAAGAAGTTTTTATTAGGCAGGATATTTTAAGGACTTAGAGGGATTACTTCCCAGGAGTGCAGCAAAAGCCAAACCATTCTTTCAAATGTGCAGGGTTTTGACAACTCAGATGTGCTGAGTTAATCCTTCACTGCGGTGTATGCTGTTGGTGCCCCAGGGATGCCCTCTTCACTGACTGGTGCCCCCACCCCTGCTATTGTAAGTGTTCAATGCTCCTAGGTCACAGCTGTCTGCTCTCTTCTAATGTCCTCAGCTGATAGGAGCTGCCTCACCCAGAAGATTACACTTCTTAGCCACCACCTTCCCCCCAGTTCCCAACCCCCATGCAGAAGCCACAGCCAATGACTGACACAGGGGCACCTGATGGGACAAACTCTATGGTACAGTTCACCTTCCAAAGCTAGACTCCAGCCAAGACCACATCCTAGCTTAGCTCTTTTTCCTGCCCCGTCCTGCTTCCCTTCCCTCACTGCCCTAAACGTTTTCCTCCTGAGAGCACTCCCTCCATAAATCATGTGCACGAGAACCCCCATCTCAGGCTCTGCTTTTAGGAATTATGACCCAGCATCTGGCACAGTGCATGGCACACAAGAAATAATGAATAATTGCTGAATAAAAAATAAACTCTGAGGAAGTCACAAATAGAACTCATCTATAAATGTATGCAGAGCACCTGGTGCATGGTGAACCCTTAAGGAGCTTTAGTCAACCCCCCCTCCCTCCGTTGCCCTGCAATATAGAGTAGCCTTATCTCGATGGGGTCATCAGGACGTGACACTCAGGTTTGCATGTCCAGGAATGCAATCTTGTGGATGTATCCAGAATCGATCAAGCTCAGGGGATTGGCAATCTTAAACCTTAATGCTAATTTGCTCATTTCCCAAAACAACTAGACTAATTCAAAAAAAAAAAAAAAAAAAGCTGGGATCTTCTGTTATACCCTGTCCCTTTATGGACAAATCTACACTTAAAACCCAGTTGCTGAATAAGCAACAAGAGCCAGAGCAAGGGAAGTCAGTGGATGATCCCAAGGGCCAGTGTCAATGGCTCTATGGACTGCCAAGCCCATCACCCCCGAAGATGCCAAGGCCACCAGGCTTGAGTCTTTGGGCAGGGCCTCCTAGGGCAAATATACAGCCTGACTCTTGTTCTAGCTCCTCTTCTCCTAGGGGCCATAGGGCCACTGTTTCCCCTATTGTCACCCCCTTAAGTTTTCCTTAAAAGTGTGAAATGAGGATGATTAAGTTCTTTTAATTATGACACATTTCCACTCTTGCCTCTCAAGTCGCTAACCTGAGATGTGCTAGAACCTCTGTAGCCATCACCCATTTACACGTTATCAGAGGGACAGGTTTCTTGTCCAGGTGACCCATCCCTTCATTTCATGTTCATTTTCCTCCCTAATTTCATTCTTGGAGAGTAACTATTTTTTTTTTTTTTTTTTTTTTGAGACAGGGTCTCCATCTGTCTCTCAGGCTGGAGTGCAGTGATGTGATCATAGCTCACTGCAGCCTTGAACTCCTGAGGATCCACTCAAGCGATCCTCCTGCCTCAGCCTCCCAAGTAGCTGGGATTACAGGTGTGCACCACCATGCCTGACTCCTCAGAGGGTAACCTTAACCTCCAATATGGGGTCTGCCCCATTTCTGGAAACCCAGAATCTGTAACACCTCCCACACACTGTAGTGCTTAGAGCACCTAAACATCCCCCTCCTGCCCCCACCTCCATTTAGCAGTCACGTGGCAGCCCAGCCTCACAAAGCCTCAGGTGGCTCTGTGGCAGAGCCTGTCTCCACATTCTAGGATTGCAGGCCTGAAAACTCCCCACTAAGGGCCCACAGGCATCACCCCACTCTCGGGTAAGAGAATTGGGGAAAGAGATATTGAATGACTTGCCGCTGGACACACATCTCTGGGACTCACAGGAAGAAGAAAGAAGCCTTTCCTTCCTTGGCAGATGCCCAACTAGTAATGGGGTTAGAATGCCTTCCTGACAACTCAGATCCCCACGGGAGGGCCCTCGGGTGGAGAATTAGCAAAGGCAGGAGGGTGAGTCTTAGTTCTCAGAAATCCTTGACTTTCTGGCTAAGCCCCACCTAGGCCACCAGCTGCTTATGGGGCCAGACCAGCAGCAGTCCCCTCCCTTCCCCAGGGCCCCACCTGGCAACAGGTCACAATGCCCCAGCTGCCCAGTCTCAGAATGGCTCACCAAGGTGGGAGGAGGTGAGGAGGGTTTGGTGGGTGGGTATGTGGGGAGGGGGACATTCCCAAGGAGTCCAACTCCCCACTCTCTGAGCTCAACCTTGAGTGTCTGCCAGGGTGCCACCCACCTCCCACACTCCCACCTCCATACTCCTTCTAGCATTGCTCTTCTTATCGCCTCCACCTCCCTCCATGACCCGCCTCTTCTTACCCAGGCCCAGAGCCCTCGCAGATCCAATGCCAGTTCCTCCCAGGAGCCTGGGTGCTGGGGAGGGGGCGGGTAGTCCATTGCATCCATGTGTGTCCCCCTGCAACCCTAGCCGGGCCCAGCTCCTAGACAGCGTCCTAGGGCTGGGGGCACTTGGGCTGACGATTCGGGCAGTCTTTTCCATGGCTGGTCCAACCCTGCTGCTGCTGCTGCTACTGGTCAGCTTCCTCGCCTTTGACCTCCTCCACAGGTAAGTGGGTGGCAGCCTGGCAGGTGGGTGTGGCAGGCAGGTGGCCAAGTGGTCTACTTCCCTAAGTCCGGCTGCCACCCTGTCTCTCCACAGGCCTGCAGGTCCCACCCTGCCGCCACATAGACTTCTCACAAGGGGCCAGAGTCAGGGGGCCGGCGAGGGTCCAGGACAGCAGGAGGCTGTCCTCCCACCAGCGGGGACAGTCACTGGACGACTCAGCCTCCAGGATGCGCTGCTACTGCTGCTCATGGGACTGGGGCTGCTCCTGGGAGCCCGTGGCATGCCCGCGGCCCTGCTTGGCCTGGCTTTCTGCGTGCATCCTTGGGCCTGAGTGCCCTTCCAGAAACACTGTGTGCCCTCCAGAAATACATTGGCTATCTTCGTCCTCAGGACTCCTTTCCTCCATCCTGGCTGGGCAGGTGGGAGGTTACCCCTTTATTCCCAGCCTAAGCCTCAGGAGACTGCTGGCCCCTTAATATGGCAGTGCATAACTGGGTCTGAGTCTCACGGCAGCACGAGAACGCAGGATATGAGTCAGGGATCCCAGAGCAGGACGTAGCCATCTCAGAGCCTGGGGTTGGGGGCAGCCATTCTGACCTCCTCCGTGGTAGAGTATGAGGGTCTAGAGAGAAAGACTCGCAAGAGAATGGGGTGGGGATGGATATCAGTCAGCAGGGAAAGTTCGGGGATCCAGGGAGGACTCCCACAGAAAGCACGAGAAGCTGTATGTGCAGGGCTCGCCAGGCTCCCCTGCCAGGCTGGAGGGTCCATGCAGAAGGACTCGGGTGAGCCTCACACGCTGCAGTGGCTTCTCTCTTGGTAAGACCCCACCCAGCCCGGGTCACAAAGGGGCTCCCCTGGGGAGGGTGGGGGTAGGTGAGAGTGAGGGCTTGGATGGGGCTGCCAGGCCGTCCTTGAGCACTGCAGGAAACAACATGACTTAGGTGACTCGGCCCAGAGGTAAGTCCCAGGCCCTAGCTCTCAGCTCCAACCCACCCATGCTGGCGCCCTCCTGACCCCTGCACCCCCACCTGCCCTGGGGTCCCAGGCATCTCCGGGGCTGCTCCTGCAGCTGGCCTGGCCCTCTCCCCAGGTGCACCAGCCGTGATGCAGCAGCCGCGAGTGGAGACGGATACCATCGGGGCCGGTGAGGGGCCACAGCCGGCGGCACCCTGGTCAGCCTGGGTCACGCGGCAGGGCTGGGTGCGCTGGTGGACGTGCCATGTGCCCCCGAGCTGGGTCCAGTGGTGGAGCACATCGGGCTGGCAGCAGCCTCTGCAGCGTGTGCTGTGGGGTCTGGAGGGGATACTCTACCTGGTGCTGGCGCTGATGCTGTGCCACGCGCTCTTCACCACCGGCTCCCACCTGCTGAGCTCCTTGTGGTTCGTCGTGGCCGCAGCGTGGCGCCACCTGCTGCCGGCTATCCTGCTGCTGGTGCTCAGCGCCCTGCCTGCACTCCTCTTCACAGCCTCCTTCCTGCTGCTTTTCTCCACACTGCTGAGTCTCGTGGGCCTCCTCACCTCCATGACTCACCCAGGCTATGCTCAGGACTTGGACCAATAGAAGGGCAACCCCATCCCACTGCCTGTGTCTGTTGAGCCCTGGCTTAGGGCCTGAGGCCCGGGGGAGAGGGAGGACAGCGGGACCAGGGCCTCCTGCTTTAGCAGGCCCCAGACTCGCAGTTCCTAGCACGGTTCAGGGCATGTGTGCTGTTGCTGGAACCAGCAGGTAGACTGGCTTGGCCCCTGGGCATTTCCTCAAGGGATGCTGCAGGTACCTGGTGTGAGGCACCAGGGGACTTTGAGAAGGAGGGACAGGACAGATGGCTTAGCCAGGGGCAGAGCTTGGCCAAGCCATTGAGAGTACCCATGTGGATGTGATGACAACACTTCTGCCCCCTTAGCAACGGGCAGCATCTTTTTCTTGAAGCTTCTCAGCTATCTTAGCTTCAGACTCACTGAGAACGTCTACCTGGGTACCCGTGGACTTGCCATTTCTCCCACCAACTCCCTCTTTCCACTTCCAGGAGAACCCCAGGCTCTAGGAAAGGCCCCGATGACAGAACCTGGCTGGGGGAAGGCTTGCCGGAGCCCATGAGACCTCAACTCACCTCCCAAACATCTCAGCCCAGGCATCCCCCAACTAGACTTCCTACCTCCTGCCTCAGTCCACATCCCCAAGTCTGAGAAATGGGCATAGTACCTACTCACTCTTTTTTTTTTTTTTTTTGAGACAGAGTCTTGCTTTGTTGCCCAGGCTAGAGTGACTGCGTGGCGTCAGCCTAGCTCACAGCAACCTCAAACTCCTGGGCTCAAGCAATCCTGCTGCCTCCGCCTCCCAAGTAGCTGGGACTACAGGCATGTGCCACCATGCCCGGCGAATTTTTTCTATATCTATTAGTTGGCCAATTAATTTCTTTCTATTTATAGTAGAGACGGGGTCTTGCTCTTGCTCAGGCTGGTTTCAAACTCCTGACCTTGAGCAATCCGCCCGCCTCAGCCTCCCAGAGTGCTAGGATTACAGGCGTGAGCCACCGTGCCTGGCCCCTACTCGCTCTTTAAGAGTCCCAAGATCTGCTATGTAAAAATGAACAAGTCCCATTTCATCCACCTATGCAATGTGTGGCCTTGGCCAGTTAATCCTTTGGAACCTCAGTGTTAAGTGGGTCCCATCCTTGTCATGGGGTTATTATGAATCAAAGGCAATATCTATTTGTGAAGCACTTTGTAAAGAACAAATGCTATACGATGTTGTTTTGAGCTCCAAGGAGAATCTGTCGGCTCAAAAGATTTTTTGACCCTGAAGGCTGTTGAAAGAGCAGACAGCCTCCCTAGGCTTTCAGAGAAATCCTCTGTCTTGGATAGAATTTTGGCCCTAAAATGGGAAACAGAGGTTGGATGGGTGTGGACAAGATGTCAGAGGCTGTGTGCCATGAAATCTCAAAATGTGCAGATGTTGAACTCTTCTGATTGTGAAATGCTTGGGCCTGGGGCTTGGTGCCAGGAAATGCTTGCACAGCTGTGCGAGTGGGGAAAGCATAGCCACAGGGTTTCCAAACCTGCCCCAGCAAGCTGCTTACAGCCCCAGAAGGACCTTGGAAGGTGGCGTCCCCTGATGCCCTGGATGCTAGCCATTTGCACACCTGCTGACCCCTCCAAATGAAACATTGAGTGATGAGTTATTACCAAGTAAGGTACATAATAGACAACTTTACAGCCGAGACCCACCCACCTGACCACCACCCAATCCCTGACCATCCTCGACTTCTGCATAGTCCTGATCCCTACTCTATATCTAACCCTAAAATCCCTGCTCCTGAAGTGCTAGCCCCAAGGTCCTCTTTCCTGCCTCCTAAATATTCAGACTCTGGGACCAGTCCTTCTTTTCTGTTTCTTTGTAGTTCTCCCTACAATATGGCCTGGTAGCAAGGGCTACCAGGGAAGGCATGGAGATGACATGCCTGTGGTTAGCATGGGCTTTGGGGTATGAGCTGAGGCTGGGCTTGAATCCCAGCCCTGTCATTTCTAGCTTCATGGCCTTGGTGGAAATTGCTAAACCTTCCTGAATTTCACTTTCCTCATGGGTAAGACGAAGGCAAGAACGCCTGTCTTAGGGCTTCTGTGGGGTTCCTGGCATCCGGGTGAAGGATCTGGACCAACTCCTAGTACCACAAATTACAGCTATGCCCTGACTATCCAGTTTTAGAGATGAGAAGTCAGACTTAGGACAGACATGTGCCAGGGACTAGGCCAGGCCATCTGAGTCACACTGTGCCCTAACAGGCTACTCAAGGGAAAGCGAAGGGGGCTGAAGGGAACACAAACAGCCTAACTGAAGACCCCCTGGCTTCTCAAGAGCTCCTGTCAGGGATAAAGCCCAGGCCTGGGGAAGTTATGAGTCAGAGCAGTCTAGATGTGTGGTAAGCTGAAGATTCAGGGTCCTCCATGGTGTGGTGGAGATCGGGGTGCTTGGCCTGGACCCATCCCTGACTTGGCCATGCACTGCTGGTTCTGGAGCCTTGGGTCCATTCAGTTAAGGGAGAGAAGGGGTTTGGGCCCAGACCTGATGCATGGTGGACACGATGCAGGCAGGAGCAAGGAAAAGGCTTTCCTCCTTCCCACATAAATATATACCTTTCGCCCTCCCGCCCTGCTAGTGTGGGGTAAGGTAGTGCAGCCAGACTGGACAGCAGATGGGCAGTACTCATCAAATTAGATCAACACATGCCCTATGACTCAGTAACCCAAAATGAATTCTTGCAGACATCCATAAGGGCCTTGCTTCTCATGGAAATGTGGCCCTGGGACCAGCAGTGTAGGCATCACCTGGGGGCTGGTTAGGAATGCAGTCTCAGGCCCCACCCAGACCAGCTGCATCAGGGCTGCCTTCTAACAAGATTCCTCGGTGACATGTGTGCACACCAACATTGGAAAAGCGCTGCAGAAGGGGATGTGCTGGAAAATGGTTATGGCAGTTATTGGTGGGGGCGGGGTTGGTAAAGGAAGGGTAAACCAGGGCAGATGAGCAGCATCCAGAGGAGGCAGCAGTTAGATGGGGTAGAAGCAACAGGGATCAATCTTAAAATCTTAGCATTGAGTGAAAAGAAGCTGAATGAGAAAGAATACAATTCCTTTCACACAAAATTAAAATGCATGTCAGCAGAACAAGACACTTTTTTGGGGCAAGAACACATAAAAGTGAAAGATAAACAGAATGGAATGGACAACTCTAGGGGGCAGGCAGATGACAGAGGGGTTAGACATAAAAGGAAATAAAGTGGGAGGGACCTTGCAGACAGGAAAAATGATAACGCCAATGGAATTCCCGAAATTTCTTTAAATGTATAAAGAGTCTTCCATTTTAGAGTTAAAAGACTTAAAAATGCAAGCCGGGGAGAGTGAACATGCTGGAGTGAGGGAGTGCTAAGCCTTTCCGGTTTGGGCCAGGAAGGGAGAGCTGTCCCATTGGCCTGAGTGACCTGTGCGGCTGGGTGGATATCTTTGCCTGCCCTCCCCACCTCCCTGCAGCCTGCTCCGATGGGGTCAGAGTGGGGCTGGGGATCCAGCAACCCGTTTGGCCTGGCCAGAACAATAATCAAGTCAGGCAGGGCATAAGGAACCAGAGCGGAGGAGGTGTCAGTGGAGAGGGCCCTTGCTTCCAAGTAGAGCGGGGACGCGCGGCGGCATGCGCAAATGCTGGGGCGCACCTAGGAGCGGGGACGCACAGTCGGGCTTCCCCTTCGTCGCAAGCAACCGGGCGCAAGGAAGAGCGGGCGAGACGGGGGAGGGCCCGAGAGGGCGGTGTCTGGGGCGCACGCTGCTGCGGGGTCCCCGGAAGGAGGAAGCGGTGCGCCCCGGGAACTTCCGAGGGCCGGCTGCGGGAAGCCGGGAGGGGACGCTCTCCCGCAGACTCGTGGGCGCAGAGAAGGAGGAGGCTATGTTGGGGCTGAGCGAGGCTCGGGGTGGAGGGAGCGGCTCATCGGGCCGAGCAGTCAGCGGCCACGGGAAGGCGGGAGGAAACGGGGTCACCGGGGAGAGGGAGGCGGCCTGTGCAGAGCTTGCGGGACGCCCAAGAGCCAGGGGCAGCGGGTGGGGCACTGAGGCCGCGGTGCCCCCGCACGGAAGCTGAAGCGGCTACTCTGAGGTGGGGGAGGTAGCGGGGTGGGGGTGGGGCCCCTGCGCCCAGGACACGGAGGCTGGTCGCGGGGTGCGGCACCCTGAGGGCGCTGCTCTCTCCCCCAGGCCCAGGTGCGCGGGACAGGGGCGGGGGCCAAAGGCTGGAGGGCATCGAGACGGGAGTGTTGACCTTGGGGCAGAGGGGGATGGCCCAGAGGCTGAGGCTGGGAGGGAAATCCCAGGCCCAGCCCCAGATCGGAGGGTCGTGGGAATCACACAGGGAAGGCGCAAGCGGTCCGGGAGCATTGACGTCCCCGGGAATCACAGCACGCGGACCCAGCGACCGACGGCGCACGGCGCGCCCCCTGGCGGAGATCTCCGGCTCTGACAAGGAAGAGTCGCCCTGGGCTGGGGAGGGGAGGAGAGGGATAGGGGAGGCGAGCAGGAGGGGAGGAGGGGAGGAGCATCCTCCAGGCTTGGACACCAGCACTGGAGCCGAGGGAGCAGAGCTTGGAGCCAGGGAGAGGCATCTCGAGCCCACCATGATCAGAGTGGCAGCTTCGCTGACTTCACACTCCTTGCCCCAAATCTCTGGTCTGGGTCCCCTAGCCAGAGACCCAAGAGGCATCGAGGGCAGAGCTCCTGAGAATCCTGGGGAAGGAACAGCCCAACATAACCGGCTTGACTGTGACGCCAGGCCCAGCCCTAGTCAGATATTACCCAATTCCTCTTGGTGTTAAAGAGCCGTCTTCTGTGAGGTTGTCAGAGTCTGGATGCAACCAACTTTGGACAAGTTATTAATACTATTTTTTTCTGCTGAGCAAACATTTTCATCTATATTCTGGAACTAATGCTTGCTTCCTTTATACTGATTCCATATCTTGCAAATATTTTCCATATTAAAAATAAAAGAACTCGATTTAACATGTTGTTTCTACCATATTTTCTGGCCTGTGTCTTCAAATGTCTAACCCCCAAAATATCAATTTTTTAAATTGATATGTGATATTGTACACTTGCAAAATATTTGTAACATATACAAAAGTTATCAAGCTCTCTAAAAGAAACTGCATCAATCTAAAAGGCAGATGTTATCATGATAGGGCCTCTTCCTGTGTGTTCCTCATCTTTCCGTGCAAGCTGGATTCCCAGGCAATGGGTACAGAATTGCTGTTCACAGGCACTTTTGACTTGATCCTGATATAAAAGAAATTGCTGGCTGGGTACAGTGGCTCACACCTGTAATCCTAGCGCTTTGGGAGGCCGAGGTGAGAGGAAGTGCTTTGAGGTCAGGAATGCGAGACCAGCCTGAACAGGAGCAAGACCCTGTCTCTACAAAAAAATAGAAAAATTCAGCCAGGCATGGTGGCTCACGCCTGTAATCCTAGCACTCCGGGAGGCAGAGTCGAGTGGTTCACTCAAGGTCAGGAGTTCGAAACCAGCCTGAGCAAAAGCGAGATCCCATCTCTACTAAAAATACAAAGAAATTAATTGGCAAAACTAAAAATATATAGAAAAAATTAGCCGGGCATGGTGGGGCATGGTGGAGCATGCTTGTAGTCCCAGCTACTTGGGGGGCTGAGGCAGCAGGATTGTTTGAGCCTAGGAGTTTGAGGTTGCTGTGAGCTAGGCTGACGCCATGGCACTCTAGTCCAGGCAATAGAGTGAGACTCTGTCTCAAAGAAAAAAAAAAAGACTTATGTTTACTGTAGATTTTTGGTAGTTAACTTTTATCCAGTTAAAAAATTCCTTTTCATACCTAGTTCACTTACAGTTTTGATCATGAATGGATGCTGCATGATAAAATTGCTTTTTTTGCATCTTTTATGAGGGTTATTATTTAGTGAATTAGATTTTTTCTTTTATTGAACACTTTCATGTTTCAATATTAAACCATGCTTGCATTCCTGGGAAAAAAACATCCTGATTCCCTTTTAATTGATATATAATTCACATACATAGTTTACATACAAGTAAAATATACAAATGTTAAGTCTATGGCTTGATGAATTTTTGCCCACACACACAAATGTGTGTGTATGTGTATCCATGTAACTGTGACCCAGGTCAAGATATACAACTTTTCCATCATCTCAGAAAGTTCCATTATGCCCTTCTCAATCAATACTTCCTCCAAAAGGTAATCAATACTTCCCCCAAAAGGTAATCCCAATTCTGACATCTGTCACCATCGGTTAGCCTATTGAAATCATACACAACAAAATCATACAAAATGTACTCTTATGTCTGGCTTCTTTAAAGTACATGTCTCTGAGCTTTAGCCATGTTGTTGTAATGATCAATAGTTTGTTCTTTTTTTTTTTTTTCAACTAGTGTGTGGTATCCCACTGTATAGAAAGACAGAAATTTGGCCTGGCATGGTGGCTCAAGCCTGTAATCCGAGCTCTCTGGGAGGCCGAGGTGGGCGGATCATTTGAGCTCAGGAGTTCCAGACCAGCCTGAGCAAGAGCGAGACCCCATCTCCACTATAAATAGAAAGAAATTAATTGCCCAACTAATATATATAGAAAAAATTAGCCGGGCATGGTGGCACGTGCCTGTAGTCCCAGCTACTTGGGAGGCTGAGGCAGGAGGATTGCTTGAGCCCAGGAGTTTGAGGTTGCTGTGAGCTAGGCTGACGCCACGGCACTCACTCTAGCCTGGGCAATAAAGTGAGACTCTGTCTCAAAAAAAAAAAAAAAAAAGACAGAAATTTATCCATTCTCCTGCTGATGAACATTTGGGTTGTTTCCAGGTTTGGGCTAGCATGAATAAAGCATGTAGGAATACTTTTGTTCAAGTTTTTTTGGTGGACAGATGCATTCATTTCTTTTGGAGTGGAACCGTTGGGTCATAAAGCATGTAAATGTTCAATTTTAGTAAATGCTGCCCCAAATTTCCAAAGTGATTACACCAATTTACACTCATTTCCACTGCTTTTTTTTCAGCTTGTCCACCTAATGTGTTTAGAATTTCTGCTCTTTCCTGGTTTCAGACATGGTATTCGCATTTCTGCTTCTCATTTTCACTTTTGTTTGGCTGATTTCTGAGAGAAGGAGGAAATACTACCTTTATTACCTTCAAACTACACAACTTCTTTCCTTTTAAAAACCAGGAATACAAGGTTGGTTTAATATTCAAAAAATAACTAATGCCTCTCACCACATTATCAAGCTAATAAAAGGATCATTTCCATAAATACAGAAAAGACTTTTAACAAAATCCAATATCCATTCCTGATAAAAGCTCTGAGCAAACTAGGAATAGAAGAAAATATTCTCAACTTGATAGAAGGCATCCATGAAAAACTTTCAGCTAACATCATACTCAATGGTGGAAAAATTACATACGTTTTTCCTAAGATCAGAAACAAGTATGTCCACACTCATCGCTTCTATATAAGTCATACAAAATGTCCTAGTCACTGCAATAACACAAGAAATATAAATAAATGACATACAAAGTGGAAAGTAATAAGTATAACTTTCTTTATTGGCAGACAACAGGATTGTCTATGCAGAAAATTCAGTGGAATCTATTTAAAAAGCTACTAGAATTAAGTAAATTTAACAAGTAAATTTAACATGTGCGCACTCATGATTATAAAGGCAATATATAAAAATCAATTGTACTTCTATGAACTAGCAATGAACAATAAAAAATATAAAAAATTTTAAAATAGCATTTCCAGTAACAGAAGCATATGAGCACTTAGGGATAAATCTGAGAAAAGATGTGAAACACCTGTACACTAATGACTATAAAATATTGCTGAGAAAAATTAAAGAAGACCTAAATAAGTGGAGAGAGACCCCATACCTTGTGCACGGGATCAGACATATTGTTAAGATGTCAATTTTCCCCAAATTGATCTGTATATTCAATGCAATCACAATAGAAATCCCAGAATTTTTTAGAAGTTAACAAGCTGATTCCAAAACTCATATGGAAATGTAAAGGACCTAGAAGAAGCAAACTAACTTTGATAAAGTAGAACAAAGTTGAAGGATTAGCTGATTTCAGACTTATCATAAAACTACAGTCAAGAGAGTATGGGCAGGGTGTGGGGGCTTACACCTGTAATCCTAGCACTCTGGGAGGCCGAGGTGGGCAGATTGCTCAAGGTCAGGAGTTCAAAACCAGCCTGATCAAGAGTGAGACCCCATCTCAACTATAAATAGAAATAAATTAATTGGTCAACTAAAAATATATAGAAAATATTAGCTGGGCCTGGTGGTGCATGCCTGTAGTCCCAGCTACTTGGGAGGCTGAAGCAGGAGGATCGCTTGAGCCCAGGAGTTTGAGGTTGCTGTGAGCTAGCCTGACGCCATGGCACTCTAGCCAGGGCAACAGAGTGAGACTCTATCTCAAAAAAAAAAAAAAAAAGAGAGAGAGAGGGTGTGGAATTGGTATAAAGATAGACAAACAGATTAATGGAACAGAGAGTCCAGAAATAGATCCACACGCATATGGACAAGTGAGTTTCAATGAAGCTGCAAAAGTAATTTAGTGGAAAAAGGACAGTCTTCAACAATGGTGCTGAACCACTGTATATTCATATTTAAAAATTCTCAATTTATACCTCACATTGTAAACAAAAATTAACTGAAAATAGATCATAGACTTAAATGTAAAACCTAAAACTATAAACCTTCTAGGAGAAAACACAGAGGAAAATAGTTGTGACTTTGGGTTAGGCAAAGATTTCTTAGATATGATGCCAAAAGCACAATTCATAAAAGAAAAATTGGATAAACTACACTTCATCAAAATTAAAAACTTATATTCTTGAAAAGACACTATTAAGAAAAAGAGAAGACAGGCCACAAACTGGAACAAAGTATTTTCAGATCATGTATCTGATAAAGGACTTGTACCCAGAATAAAAGAACTCTCAAAGCCCAATAAGTAAAAATGGGGGCAGAGAGGAAGAAGAGGAATGAACTCTGTGAACAGCACTTAATAAAAGAAGATATATAGATCAAAAATAAGCACATGAAAGGATGTTCAGCATTATTAGGGAAATGCATTAGTCATTAGGGAAATGCAAATTAAAACCATAATGAGATACCACTACCCATCTACTGGAATGGCTACTATTAAAAAGACTGACCATACCAAGTGCTGGCGAGGACGTGGAGGAACTGCGATTCTCATACGCTGCTGCTGGGAACGAAAAATTGTACAAACACTTTGGGAAATTGGCGGTTTCTTGAAAAGTTAAATATACACCTACTGTATGATATAGCCATTTCATTCTTAGGTATTTACTAAAGAAAAGTGAAAAAATATGGACATATTTAGACTTGTCCATAATGTTCATGGAAGCTTTATTTATAATATCCAAAAGCTGAAAATAACTCAAATGTCCATCAACAGGTAAATCGATTAATGTTGGTAGATCCATACAACGGACTCAGCTATAAAAAGGAATGGACTATTTATACACATAACATGGATTCATTTCTAGTTGTCCCACTAATCCCACTCATTAGGCTGAATGAAAGAAGCTGATGGAAAAAAAGTACCTATGGAGTGATTTCATCTATATAAAATTCTGGAAAATGAATTTTGATTTATAGTAACAGAAAGCAGATCCGTATCAATGGTTGCTTGGGGCCAGGAGCCACGGGATGTGAGAAGGGTGTGGGGAGGGGCAAGAGGGAGGAATTGTAAAGAAGTAGAAGGATAAATTTCATTAACTTGATTGTGATGATGGTTTCACAGACGTACATATATTGGCTTGTACACTTTCAGTATGTGCAGTTTATTGGTCCCATTTCAATAAAGGTTTTGGTTTTAAAAAGAAATAGGTTCATTTCCTTGCAATCAGAATTTATCTTTCACCAACATACATGTTTAGATGTGCATAAACACTGAAGTTAACACACAAGGAACTGTAGGCAAGTTATCTACTTTTTTGGAAAAATTCCAGTTTAGATAAAATGTTTTGTAAAAAGCCACTAGTTTTAGTTTTCCTAACAGAATTTTTTTCTCTGGAAAATAAGAGCTGACATCACAACTGAAGTGCTCGTGAATCTTTTACTCCTTTTAAGAGTATCTCAGTACAGCAAAGGAATGAATACTGGATCCATTTTTTAAAAACAAAGATTCCATGAATGAGAGGGAGTCAATGTAATATTGTCTTATTTAATAATTTGTCAATGGTCAAATATGAATGGTTTTTGAGACAATGAAATTTGAGTTCTCTTCTTCTTAACTAGTAAATAGTGGGCCTACATATTGGGTCAACATGATATTATCATTATTTTCACATCTCAAAGGTAAGAAACAACTTAAATGCAAGTGATGATTCCCATAAAGCTATTTTTAAGAATCTGGTTTCCGGGCCGGGTGCGGTGGCTCACGCCTGTAATCCTAGCACTCTGGGAGGCCAAGGCGGGCGGATCGCTCTAGGTCAGGAGTTCGAAACCAGCCTGAGCAAGAGCGAGACCCTGTCTCTATTATAAATAGAAAGAAATTAATTGGCCAACTAAAAATATATATACAAAAAAATTAGCTGGGCATGGTGGCGCATGCCTGTAGTCCCAGCTACTTGGGAGGCTGAGGCAGGAGGATTGCTTGAGCCCAGGAGTCTGAGGTTGCTGTGAGCTAGGCTGATGCCACGGCACTCACTCTAGCCTGGGCAACAAAGTGAGACTCTGTTTCAAAAAAAAAAAAAAAAAAGAATCTGGTTTCCTAGTCATGACTGAATAAAATCTGTAATAGAAGAGTCAAGTATTTTAAAGCATTTTGTACTACATGCTTATATGACAAGAAAGTTAATTGATTGATTGATTGAAAGGGTCTCACTCTGTTGCCCAGCCTGGAGTGCAGTGGTGTCATCATAGCTCACTGTGACTTCAAACCCCTGGGCTCAAGTGATCTTCCTGCCTCACTCTCCCAAGTAGCTGGGACTACAGGCATGCACCACTACACCAGACTACTTTTTTAATTATTTTTTTTGTAGAGACAGGGTCTTGCTGTGTTGCTCAGGCTGGGCTCAAACTCCTGGGCTCAAGTGATCCTCTCAACTTAGCCTCCCAAAGTGCCGGGATTATAGGTGTGAGCCACTGGCCCGGCTGTATCTCCTTTATTCCATTCCTATAATTTTCAAATTTAAGATTAAGCTATTTCAGCACATTTTAAAGAAATGTTAGAAAGTTTTAAGGACAAAGGTGTTGGGATACTGAGGTAAAGGTTATGAAACCTCACTATGAGCAATATGAGCCACATAGCAAAATAGGGTGGAAATTAGAAATATAGAGGTAGAATGAAGGGGATATTGAGCACACTCAATAGTCTCAAGGTTGCTCGTGGAGAGTTCCAGAACTGGGATGGAGTTTGAAATGAGTGGAAAAGCGCTGGAAGGGCTCTGCAGGGAAGGTGACAGGATTCTTGGAAAACAGGATGGAAGCAACAGAGAGGGCCCCATAAGGCTGGGTTGCTCACATTACTTTTTCCTGCAAATCAGTCCAGGAATACGGTTTTCTCCAGCAACATTAACAAGCCCCAGAATCAGAGTTACAAAGGTATCTGCACAGAGAAAAGGGCTTTGAAAAGGGAAGGCAAAGTGACAAGGAATTGTCAAACTGGAGACAGCAGAGTAGGGCTGTTCCAGGGATGGGTTTTGGTTAATGTAATGAAAAAAGTCAATTTTTGTGAAAAAAATAAACTAAAATCTTATCTCCCAAACAGAAAGCTCTTTCATTTTTTTATGTCCCTTTCCACTTTTTATGTCAGAGAAAGCCAAACTTGTTTGTTCCAGGCACTGTGCTGGTGCCTTTGCACAGTCTCATTTGATTCCTCTAAAGAGTTTTATTAATTCAGTTTCCTCAGCACCAGTGTTAATTTAATAGCTTCCTTTTATTTGCCTTTAGTCTAGATTGCTCGCAAGGATCAACACTTTTCTATTTCCATCTCTTTTTGTGTGAGATGTTCTTTTATATATATATTTTTTTTCTTTTTATTTTTTTGAGACAGAATCTCACTCTGTTGCCCTGGCTAGAGTACTGTGGCGTCAGCCTAGCTCACGGCAACCTCAAATTCCTGGGTTCAAGCAATCCTCCTGCCTCAGCCTCCCGAGTAGCTGGGACTACAGGCATGTGCCTCCATGCCCAGCTAATTTTTTCTATATATTTTTGGCTTTGCCAATTAATTTCTTTCTATTTTTAGTAGAGACGGGGTCTTGCTTTTGCTCAGCCTGGTTTCAAACTCCTGACCTTGAGTGATCCACCCCTTGGCCTCCCAGAGTGCTAGGATTACAGGCGTGAACCACTGTGCACAGTCCAAGATGTTCTCTTTTAACAAGGCATAATTTCATTAACAAATATGGACAGGTAATACAAGAATTCTATTTCAAGATTATTTAAGAGATCTTCATGTTACCTTATTTTTCTGCCCCTACATCACTTATCAGCCCACTGCTATGCTCTATCCTTTATCCCATCTCACATTTTAGTCCACACTCCATTGTTGGTGCTGTTTGTACAGTCACAAACTTAGGGTCAGGACCACTTGTTGAAGCTGAGATCCTACACCTCCTCTGCTTGTCACTTCTGTATGGAGTTTAGAACAGCCTCCCTATCACCACCCCTGCCCTGGCACCCACTTTGGATTTCTTCTCCCTCAGCTCCTTCTCTATCTCATCCCCACCACCACCACCAGAGAAGCTGGTCTGTGTTCATCTTGCTCCCATTGCGCATCACATCAATTAAATAAAGGGTTTCCAATTGGTCTCCCACTCAGGTTTGGGAGCTTCTGGTTTAATCCCAACTACCTGAGTGTCTACTATATACCAAGAATTATGCAAGATAAAGTATGTGTCTTCCTATCTCCAGGGGTAGGTGGATATTGAATGTACACATGAACGCATGAGATTGGGAGGTACAGGTAAGAACTAGCCAGATCTGAAATTCCATACAAAATACTGAGAAATTCAACTCAGCCCTTGATTTTTCCCAATCCCAAAGAGGTGCTGAAAACATGGGACCCCTCCAGGATCTTGGTTAAGTACACACATTCTGGTAAGGGCAGAAATGCATGTGAGACAGCAGAAGGGCACAATGATTTCTAAATAGTGTGGGGTCAAAGGCCCATGCTGGAGAGAGCCCAGAGGCAACCTCCCCAACTCTTAAGATCATGGTTTGGGAGACCCACTCCCTCACACAGGAATATGTCACTCTGTTCTTCCATGCCTTTATTGGTGACAGCAATGGACAAGAACGATACCAGGCATAGCAGATACCTAGCCCAGCACCTGTGGTGCTAGGCAGGCCCTACATAGCCATCAGCACATCCAGCCCCAGCCCAAGATCCAGCCTACCCAGGCCATGTCCCCGAATGGGCAGGAGGCCGTCTGTCCAGTTTGTATGTGTGGATCAGTCTGTCTGAGTGCCTGAGCCGCTGTCTGCAGGGTCCCCCCGTCCTCGGCACATGGTAGGGGCCGCTAGGAACACAGCGTGACATCCCCCGGTGGACCACCGGGCCCCGGTGCTGACCATGGGGATTAGAGCCAGGGACTGGAGGTGGCAGAGGGCCAGGCACAAAGTTCATTCCAGGGCCACATCCTACAAAAGAACCAGTCATTATCAGAGCGGGCTTCTGGCCAGGGTGAGTGCAGCTCTGCCTTCAGGCAGCTCTGGTCCTCCACCTGAGCTGCTCTGGGATTTAGTTTTTCCACCTGCAAAACAGTGATACCTCTTCCCCTTTCTCCAGGCTTGGAAATTGTGACAATTAATGAGCTGATTAAGGAGTCTACAGATGCTATTCAGACTCAAGGATTGCTGTAACCAAACCTGATCCTGGGGGGTAAAGGGAAGGACAAGGGGCTACCTAACTCCTCTTAGCTCACCTGGGCACAGGAGGAAGCTACAAGGGGAGGTACAAGGGGAGGCTGCAGAGGTACCTACCTAAGTGGGGTGGCATCGAGAAGTCCTCTGCTGGATTATGATTGAAGAATTCTTGGGGTGGGAAGGGCTGGCCTGGGAAAAAAGGG